>JAXQQM020066604.1:0-68496 GCA_034641835.2 Pinus albicaulis | reverse complement strand
AATTAAATAAATAAATAATGAAATATTTTTAATAGTCAAACTAATTAAGTTATTCTAATTTGAGTCATTTCTACATCTATTTATACTTAATGTCTAGATCTGATCTCACATAGTGCTAATGATGAACACTAGTTGGTTGACAACGTCGACACGTTCTTTTGCATGTGATTATTACGAAAGAATTTCTACTAGTTTTTGAAGGCAGCATTTAAAATGGAATAAATAGCAAAAAGCATAGTTAGGTAAGTTATAAAAGATAATAAATTATATACAAAATTTCATAAAATATAAAGATATATTTTACGAGAGATAAAATATCTAATATAAATTATGAGTAAAATATTTTAACATAAATTAATATAAAATCATTCAATACACATATTATGTAATTTTTATAATCTTCAAAAATACAACTTAAATAGTTAAAAATTACATATTAGTTTTTGTACTTTAAAATAAATTTATAACAAAAGAAATTTGATTCCTCTCAGCTCATATTAGAGCCTTGCTTTAAATAAAACTATGCTGATTACAAAATAAATTTATAATAAAAAAAATTTAATTTCTCTCAACTCATATTAAATCCGTACTTTAAATAAAACTCTACTAATTATAAAAACACATATTATGAGTTTAAAGAAATTATCTTAAACACTTTTTTTCAAAAACATTTATATTTTAGTAAAGCCCCACGAAAAGTTGAGGCCATGATAAATTCGTCACTCTTATGTATATATAAATGACATTGTTAACACCAAGTGAGAATCTAGACCATAAACATATATATCCCACTTTGGTAATATAAAATGAAAATTTTGATAAGAGAATCGAAGCCCAAAAACTTTGATGGAAGTCCAGCTCGAAAAATTCGTCATCCCTTGTCGTTATATATAACTGACATTGGTAATATAAAATGAAAATTTTGATAAAATGAAATCATTTTATATTTCACGCATATGAAACTCTATGTATATATGTTTTGAGATTTCTTTGTTCAGACTTAATGGACTATGAAATTATCAATAATGAATTATGTGGTTTTGAAATTTTGTCCCCCTTTTTAACCTGAATATTTATTTTACCTTTTAATTGGTTACGTTAGATTATTTTCAGAGTCAAAATCTTGAAGATGGACATAACAAAATGAGTAGAGTGTGATTTAGGATTATCCATTATTGAATTATGTACTTTTGTGATTCTTTGGATTTATAGTTTTGAATATGGATTTGTGTTGTTCCATTTTTAAAAAATTAAAATAAATAAATAAATATTTAATTGATGAATAAAACAATGTGAATTATAATATATATATAATTAAATAAATAAAAATATTATAAAATAACAATACCTGCCGTAGTAGGTATTATGCATCAGATTGCTTTCTGATTTGATATTAATTGGTTTTTCAACAAAATATTTTACAATTTTTTTATAACTAAACTTTAATATTTATTATTATTTAATTATTTTAATTATTTTATTTTATTTTATTGATTGTTAATTTTCATTTCTTATTTCTTATTGCAAACTGCATTGGATTCACATTTTTAAAAAAATAAAAAATATTCAAATATAAAAAGTACAAAGATCAACCTTATCGGTGTCTCACGTTGTAAATTTTAATATTGAAATTTGATCAAGGTGCAATTAAATTTTCGCTGGGTGAAAAACAGTGCCGACAAGATCTAACTCATATATCATTTCTTGCATTAGTTAATTTAATTATTTAAGAAAAATTGATCACAACATAGACCAGAAAGGAGTACAATACAAATCAATCAATCAATCATTGTACAATGCAGATAGATGGCACTGAAAAGAGTACAATAAATCTATTATTAATCACGAGGGAAAAACTTACTCCAATCGCTTTCGAGTTTGGAGCGCGAGCTGTGGATATCTGTGTACAATACGAGCATTTAAAAAGATTAATGTTTAGCATGATTTATTCAAAAGGCAATTTAATATTCCTCAACTTACTATTAAAGAAAAGATTTATAATATGAAGAAACTTTGACATATATATATATATATTAATTTTATTTTAATCATGAATATATAGCAATTTTAACTTTATGATATAGATAAAGTTTCTGTGTTTTACTAACATATTTTTAATGAGTGGAATATTAAAACTATCTAATATCTAAAAACTTAAATTGGTTAACTAAATTACATTATTAAATTTTAGAATACACATTAAATATATAACTATACAAAATATTAAACAATTTGGATTCCTATATATCATATCATGTAATTTTAAGTAAAAATAGCATGCAACTTTTTGAATAATAACAATAAATTTCTTTAATTATATATATAACTTATATATATTTTTTAATTATAAATTCTTATAATAATATTTTATTTTTATTATTATAAATTTTCATAAAATATTAAATATTCATAAATTATATTTTTTAGAACAATTACCCTTTAATATAATATGCTTTAGGAAAGTGTAAAAACTTTTAGATGGTTTTCTCAACAAGACAATATGACATTGTTATTGTGCTTGGGTGGAATTGGATTACAAAATATTAGTAGAAACCTAAATTGGTTAGATTCTAAACCTTAACACTAGCGTAAATTCTTAATTTTTACTTTAATTTAGCTATATTTAAACTAAACTAAGTGGCAACTTTATTACAAAGCAAATCTTCATAGACATGCTCAAACTCAAATTGCAACATTTCTATATTTATATTAAGTGGCAGGTAGTAGCTACTATTTAGCCCTTGTTAATATTACAATGCATTATGTAGGAGATGTCTAAAAAAATTATTAATTTTCACTCTACAAAATATAAATAAAATCTTTTAATGTCTATTTAAGTCATATAATTTTAAAAAGATACTAAAAAATATCTTATATTTATTTTATAAGTATTTCAATATATGACTTAATTATATGGTCTAAATATTCATATTAATTAATATATTTTAATATAATTTTCTCCCTCACACATATATAGAAAAAGAAAGTGATAAAATAAATGTATATATGGACAATAATAAAATATTCAAAAAGAAAAATCAATTAAAAGTAAATTAATTGAATTTTCCATGGGGCTTTGGTTCGATGGTGAAGGGTGCTCCGTTAAGGCACTTCATGCGATAGGTCACCGACTCCAATCACCCCGTGGGTGATGACTTACAAAAAAAAAAAAAAAAAATTGAATTGTGTTTTTAATACAAGGGAGATGTGTAATGAATTTAATTTTTAATATGGAATTGATATATGATATGCAAAATTAATAATAATAATAATAATAATAATAATAATATTCAATGTGGGTCATAAATAGAATAAATAAAATATTTCATTATGCAAAGTTTTTCTTTTTGTTTGTGAAGTTGTGTTTTGGAGGCTTGACTTGTGAGGTCATCCAGGGATAGCACCATCGATGGAATCCAGCCTGGGCCACACCAATCTTTATGTACCATTAACTTCACAGGGAAATGTAAGGAGTTAAAAAAAATTTATACAAGTTACTCATCATTACATAGAATGTTTAACCGTTCATAGTGTAATTTTATGAATAAGAATAGTAAACTCCTAATTCCCTTAACAACCTCCATTACAGTATATTAACATAATACTATATGATGTAACCATCCATTCATCTCATTACTGATATAGTCATCACATAATTGCCATTATGAACATGATAACAAGAAAGGAATCAACCTCATCATCTAAACACAATAACCAATCACATCATTGAACACCAATATACCCTGGAAACCCCGTAGGGTGAAAACCAGCAAACGTTTAATTTTATTATTAAACGCTCGTGAGGGTGTTCAGCCCATCACTCAATGGCTTATAAGGGAGACCATCCCTTAACCATCGTTTATATAATCTTACAAGGAAATATGCAAATATCTAGCTTAAAGCCATAACCATAAATATGATACCATTCACCCTCTGGTCTTCACATCTTTAGATCTTCACATCTTGGTGGCATGGTTATACCTGCCATCGTACATTGGACCTTCCTGCAATTCACACTCACCTGCATGAACATTAATCATTTACCTGCCACCATGACAAGCATAATTTTCTTTGTACATGACAAGCATGCTATTCCTTTGTACATGTCACCATCATTCCCTGCCAAGATTCCTTCAACATAAAAGGATGTCAAGATTCATATAGTATTAATCAATGTATAATCATGACAAACAAGTAAAGTACCTTGTCATTCTCTCTTTAATAACACATACCTCATATGTGCTGGTTATAGGTCATCACAATAACTAATGCTTACGTCGCATAAGCACACATTCTTGCAAGACAATGGCTACATCTCCCAAGATTTCTTTAAGATAAACTGATACATCAACTAAGATATTTATGCCTGTCATTTACATACATTTAATAAAAATAGCTAACCCTTAAGCTATTACCTTTAGTGCATGAAATGCAAGTTAACATAACAATTGTCTCTCCCATGCATGCGAATGCATACTGATTCTAAAAGACTCTCCCTAAAGGAGTGCTTACACAACGAAGCACATAACCTTCTTCAAGAGTCTTCCCAAAGAAAATTTCAATGCTAGTAAGCATGTAATCATATGTAAAAATACACAATTAATAATATAAATACATGTCTCACTTTCAAGATTATACTAACATTCATATTCATTGTAGTTTTAATACTACAAGCTATCTTTCTACATACAAAAATGTATATTATTTTTCAATAAAGGCTAATACTTATGTTGCATGTATATGCAAGATCTTCCTCCATAAGGAATTTAACATCATAATGATTATAATATATAATAATCATTTAGTTTATTTATCTAAGGAATAAACTGATTAGTTCCTTTAACCATGAATGTATTAAATAACTTAACTTACCAACATCCTGGTAATTTATTCATGGATTTATTAAATAACTAATGTTTGCAAACACCATGGTAATCTACCCATGGTTTTATGAAACAATTAATCTCCATCAACCCCATGGAAAACTACCCATGGATTTATGAATACTATCCATGGATTTATTAATTCATTAACCTCTACCACTATCATGGTACCTTATTCACGGATTTATTAAATAATTTACTATTTACAACACGGTTAATGAATAGAATATTAATGTGAGAAACTTCTCTTTTCTTCTTCACTATGAAAATAATTCAAAAATCACTCTCTTTAATCTATTCAAGAAAAGACTTGTTATCACTTCACAATTTAATAAGTACTAAGTCTCTCTTAAATAAGAGTATTCCTCTTCTATTTTCTTGCTTATGTAAATATTTTCATTAAAGAGTTACCCTCTTTAATCTAATCAAGAAAATCTCTTTTTAAAAAAAATAAAGTATCATAACTAACCCATATTTAGGCATAAGAGCGAGCTAGACCTCTTAAAACTAATAACAAGTTAACATGCAACCTTTGCAAACCCTTGCAAAGGAATTAATGTAATGGACTTATCTTCTATCCCCAAGATAAATACATTCTTTCGAAAATATTCAACAATGATTTGGTGTTCAATCATATCCCAATAAACTAATAAAATACCACTTTCTTGGTATGTGTAATTTACCCCAAGAGATATGAGAAAGATCATTCGCATTCTTTCTATTTTTCTAATACTATTTTTTTCGCAGAAAAAACAATATGATATATATAATCTTTCTTATGTCTTTTAACTCATAAAGAAGAGATTATATAATAAATAAATTTAACCAAAGTTATTATTTTGGCAGTCCCAAAGTGGAGGCACTTTGTAGCGTGTCATGCCAACGTATTTTTTTTGAAATATATGACAATATGAATGCCATATATAGTCTTGTAATTTTCATAACATATATATATCCCACGCCATGTTAGATATAAACGTGGAAATATCACTCCATGAGCCTCGGTTAACAACCATACCATGTATATAACATATGACAATGTGATTGCCATACAGTTTGTAATTTCATAATATATGTACACCCACACCATGTTATATATAAACATTGATTTGGTTTAATGTAATGCTTTCATCCATTCGACTATTACCAAAGGAAAACAATTGCATTACTTACTATTTGTAGGCGTAGATTTAAGGTATTTCTTTTCTGGCAGATGTTACAGGCGGTCTCATTCCCCCTGCAAGTATGCATCCTGTGAAGAATGTCCATGCAACCAGGGTCTTACTGCTGTATCCAAAGTCCGCCATCGGCTTCTTTGGTCACCAAGCATTCGGATCCTTCGACTCGTCATCTTCTCCAGCAGTGAAAACCCATTTCGAATCCCCTTGAGAACGTAAGGGTCTGCTCTTCATATCAAAACTTCCAAGTGAGTAACCAAATCTGGAAATCGACCCACACTATATCAGTTTTCAAATGAATCAATAATTCGTTCAACCGCTTCTTGATTTTCTTGATCGAATGCAACCACGTAGCCCAGTTCCAGGACCGTTCTCATTCCATTTATCCTCCTCACGAGAATTTTATTGAATCGATATAAAACAACAGGTCATACATCAAAACGCCACACAAATCAGTTTTCCCAACGATTCAAGAATTCGTTCATTTTTTAAACCGAATCTTGATTCACCTGTTTTTGTAACTCATGGTAAAAATAGTAGTTTATGTGGGCGTTACATACTCCCCCCCTTAAGATAACACCGTCCTCGGTGTGCTTCTCTCACTGAAATTTAAACTTATACTCATGATATAATAATATAAACAGCCCCAAGGGAGTCCTTTCCCTTCACAACGAAACACTTTCGTTTCCTTAAATGCCATTAATTGAAACAATAATGTTTTTATCCATATTCATGAGCATGTATAGTGCAAAGAAATTTTCATTTCCATTTCTACAGCTTGTCCTTTATTCAATTCGCAAAGGTATAGAAAAATATCTATACAAACTTACCAACCAATTACTATTGAAAGAAATGATGGCTTTTACGCAAGCTCTCATAGAATGGTTGAACACCCATCAACACTTTCTGGAAAGAGCCTGTAATGTTCGACTAACAATTCAATCACATTAGTCACATAGTTTCAATCAAATGAAAATACTTGCCATTATCCAACATTCTTGCAACATCAAGAGATGTTTTAATAAAAGTACTTCCACCAGTTCTCAGAGAGCACCAACTCTCTAGTCAATGCATCACGTGTACATTATCTTAGCTCCTGCTAAAGACATCTAGACAGTCAATCTTTCCATACTAAAATGTCTTTATATTTATCTGGAAATTTAGTCTTTCAAACTGTGGTCCTCCCAACCATCAAGTGAGGCAATTACGTCCTCCACTTGCCCCCTAGCTCCAGAATCTGGACAGTGTCAAGGGTCAATAGTGGATTCTTCTGTTGTGACATCGGGATGGCCAATCCAGTCACACTCAGAAAAGCCTGGAAGAGAAATTCGGGACAGTCCGGTCCAATTCTCCAATTCCAGTCATACTCAGATGTTTTTGGCTTTACAAGGGTTACTGGAAGCTATTTTCAACTGGTCCCAACCAGCTCGAGAAAATACTCCCCCTTTACCAATTTCACAGAACGCCTACTCCTCCCCGGGGATCCAGCTTATCCTCAGAGGAGTAGGTAACTGTCTTTCCAACTGTCCCCAACCACTTCCTGTTCTTGGAAACAATTACCATCAGCTTAAAAATATTTTCTTTTCATTAATTAATTTCAGCAATTTAAATAACTTGTTTTATCAACAATGATGATTTAATTTTTTCTTGCCAGATAAAAGAAAATTAAACAAATTGCCTTTAACTAGTTAATACTAGTTAACTTCAATGAAGATGTCACAACTTCCCCCCTGGAAGTAACATACATGTGTTGTACATTAAAACATGATACTTTAACGCTTACTGTTGCAACTCACATTGCAATGCTTGCGATGCTTTATTTTCACAGATTTTCTGCTTCCATTTAAGCTACTCATGCTTAAAATAAGAAACAATGCTAATCGTAAATATGCATTTCTCAAGCACATATTATCTTATGCAAACATTTCCGATTCCCATAATGTTTCGTTCCAACAGACTGACATACAAAGTAATTATCATAATGACTTGCTCACAACTTTCAAATAGCTTTAGTCAAAATAGATTTGTGCATATAACTTTCATTAGTTATTCATTCATAACTAGCCAATAGTTTTAATGCATCCATGACGACTCATGCAAACACTAGTCAGTCAACTAGTCATTTTAGTTAAGTTTCATAACTTACCCATTAAGAGACTTCATTCAATTTAATTTTAACACTCTATCATCTTAGAGTAGGACTTCCTTCATCTTTTGCATTCATGCATTAATTTCTCACACCATCACTATACACATTCATCTTTTTTAAAGTAGTGCATGGTAGCTTAGAAATTTTATTGCATGCAAAAACAATTGCCTCTTTTCAAGCTCAAATGGAAAGTAATTATTTTTCTTTCATGCTTTTATACCTTCTTTCCTAAAGAAATAAAGCATAATACATACATTAATCTCATATGCATATTCTTATGCAGAAAAAGTATGTTATAATAGCATGTACCTTTTAAAGAGTTCTCTTAAATGGAAGTTAATCTCATGCAATGCCATGTATGTAAAAATACATTTTTAAAGGAATCAACATGCATATGCATAGACTTCATAAAATAAAATAACATAAAATAATTATCTTAATTTCATTTGAAGGACTTCTCTCCCTACTGCAATACTCATCCTCATCAGGAATTCACATTGCTCCTCTACAACAATGTTTTCTTTTAGCAACATCGATAAGATTTTATAGCATGATTAGATAAGCCTTAATCAATAAATAATCAAACTTTGAATGATCATTTAACACCTATTCATGTGCATATATGAGATGTGAATACAATGTCACAACATGCTTTCTTCTAACATCTCTATATTAGTGTGAGTAAGTAATGATCGATTCATGTCAAATAACTCCCATATTACTATGACAATTTTCACACATGCACACATCCGTACAAGACAAATCACTATATCTGTTCAGAAACTCCTTTAATGGAAAATGACACAATGTGCATTCGCTTTACCTAAACTTTAACAAAGAACCACCACTTCAGATTTTGCCTTTGGAACATGCAAATATAACAAAGCTAACACATTGGTTGTTGTTCCTATGCATACAATGCATAAAGATTCTAGTCTTAATTTCTCAACAGAGTACTTATCATAATCGAGTAGGCAAACTCATGATTCCTCTTCGAGGACACATAACATAATAGGCATGCAAAACATGGTTTTCGTTTCCATAAAACTAATGGAATAAAACATAAGAATACATACCTTATTCTTGAAATATTATACCCACATTAGCCATGTATATATTTTAAGGAAACCAAAACATAACTTTACTTTTGTACATGTAATTCATCTTCTTTGCCAAAGAATATTTTCTAAAGTATGATAACAAAACATGTTATAATTTCCACATATAAACTTATGTTCTTTCCGATGAAATCTAATACAACTATTGCATGCAAAGAACCTTGTTCATCTATGATTCTATATGCAAGTTGCTCATGCTTTTGCTTCCAATGATTTATCATAGATTGCCTCTTTTATGCATAATATCTACGCAACACTTAACAAGGTTAAATTAACCTTTAATAATCCATCTAGCAATGCAATATATATTCAAGAGGTTATTCTCTTTAGCCTATATTTATTTTCAAGAGCTTGGACTCCTTTTCACTTAACACACAAGTACGTAGTCCCTTTTAAAGAAAAACAAGCTTCCCATCTTTTCTTAAACAAGATATATATAAAGGCAAGCAAGTTTACTTATTTATGTTTTACTACTGCTCACACCTTTCAAGATATGTACTAGTAATTTTTGCAAGAACTCACATGGGTTCTTATCAGCAAAACAAGCATAGTTGTTTGGTCTTTTACCATGGTATATCTTCCTAAAATATTATCATATTAGCAATTCTTTATTACTTTCCAAAAGAACTAGCACAATCTTGCATATTAAGTAAAACCACATCTTACTCTATATTTGTCTTTTTTAGTTGCAAGATTCTACATACAAGATTTATACATATTTCTCTCAAGAAGAATCAAATGTATATTAGTTAACTTTTCAAGCACACACATGTTTCTTTTTCAAGAAACCAAATTCCCGACTCCTTTCAAGGAACTTCAATACAACAATAGAAGTTTTCACGCACACGGAAAATACATATCCTTTTTAAGCAAACTCTAACTCAACAGTTATTTACTTTGTAAGCAGTGTATTTTCCATAAATGCAATAACTATTGTTTCAAGAAAAGAAAGATAATAATACTTATCTCTTGAAACTCTTTATTCAACCCGGATTACGATGCCTTCCTTCACATAAGCGCATTTCATCTCGGATCCCTATATTCCTTTTCGCTAAATCCCAAAGGCGCCAATTTTTGAACCTTTAGCTCTAATACCACTTGTAACATACACCATTAACTTCACAGGGAAATGTAAGGAGTTAAAAAAATTTTATACAAGTTACTCATCATTACACAGAATGTTTAACAGTTCACAGTGTAATTTTTATAAATAAGAATAGTAAACTCCTTAACCCTTAACAAATTCCATTACAGTATATTAACTCAATACTATATGATGTAACCATCCATTCATCCCATTACTCATATAGTCATCACATAATTGCCATTATGAACATCATAACAAGAAAGGAATCAACCTCATCATCTGGACACAAAAATCATTCACACCATTGAACACCAATATACCCTGGAAACCCCGTAGGGTGAAAACTAGCAAACGTTTAATTTTATTATTAAACGCTCGTGAGGGTGTTCATCCCATCACTCAATGGCTTATAAGGGAGACCATCCCTTAACCATCGTTTATATAATCTTACAAGGAAATATGCAAATATCTAGCTCAAAGCCATTACAATAAATATGATACCATTTACCCTCTGGTCTTCACATCTTTAGATCTTCACATCTTGGCGGCATGGATATACCTGCATTGGACCATCGTACATTGGACCTTCCTGCAACTCACACTCACCTGCATGAACATTAATCATTTACCTGCCACCATGACAAGCATAATTTTTCTTTGTACATGACAAGCATTCTATTCCTTTGTACATGTCACCATCATTCGCTGCTATGATTCCTTCAACATAAAAGGATGTCAAGATTCATATAGTATTAATCAATGTATAATCATGACAAACAAGTAAAGTACCTTGTCATTCTCTCTTTAATAACACATACCTCATATGTGCTGGTTATAGGTCATCACAATAACTAATGCTTACGTCGCATAAGCACACATTCTTGCAAGACAATGGCTACATCTCCCAAGATTTCTTTAACATAAACTGATACATCAGCTAAGATATTTATGCCTGTGATTTACATACATTTAATAAAAATAGCTAACCCTTAAGCTATTACCTTTAGTGCATGGAATGCAAGTTAACATAACAATTGTCTCTCCCATGCATGCGAATGCATACTGATTCCAAAAGACTCTCCCTAAAGGAGTGCTTACACAATGAAGCACATAACCTTCTTCAAGAGTCTTCCCAAAGAAAATATCAATGCTAGTAAGCATGTAATCATATGTAAAAATACACAATTAATAATATAAATACATGTCTCACTTTCAAGATTATACTAACATTCATATTCATTGTAGTTTTAATACTACAAGCTATCTTTCTACATACAAAAATGTATATTATTTTTCAATAAAGGCTAATACTTATGTTGCATGTATATGCAAGATCTTCCTCCATAAGGAATTTAACATCATAATGATTATAATATAAAATAATCATTTAGTTTATTTATCTAAGGAATAAATTGATTAGTTCCTTTAACCATGAATGTATTAAATAACTTAACTTACCAACATCATGGTAATTTATTCATGGATTTATTAAATAACTAATGTTTGCAAACACCATGGTAATCTACCCATGGTTTTATGAAACAATTAATCTCCATCATCCCCATGGAAAACTACCCATGGATTTATGAATACTATCCATGGATTTATTAATTCATTAACCTCTACCACTATCATGGTAACTTATTCATGGATTTACTAAATAAATTACTATTTACAACACGGTTAATGAATAGAATATTAATGTGAGAAACTTCTCTTTTTATAACACAACACTATGAAAATACTTTAAAAATCCTCTTTAGTATTCAAAGAAAGACTTGTTATCTGCTCAATTTAATAAGTACTAAGTCTCTCTTAAATAAGAGTATTCCTCTTCTATTTTCTTGCTTATGTAAATATTTTCATTAAAGAGTTACCCTCTTTAATCTAATCAAGAAAATCTCTTTTTAAAAAAAATAAAGTATCATAACTAACCCATATTTAGGCATAAGAGTGAGCTTGACCTCTTAAAACTAATAACAAAGTTAACATGCAACCTTTGCAAACCCTTGCAAAGGAATTAACGTAATGGACTTATCTTCTATCCCCAAGATAAATACATTCTTTCTAAAATATTCAATAGTGATTTGGTGTTCAATCATATCCCAATAAACTAATAAAATACCACTTTCTTGGTATGTGTAATTTACCCCAAGAGATATGAGAAAGATCATTCGCATTCTTTCTATTTTTCTAATACTATTTTTTTTCGCAGAAAAAACAATATGATATATATAATCTTTCTTATGTCTTTTAACTCATAAACAAGAGATTATATAATAAATAAATTTAACCAAAGTTATTATCTTGGCAGTCCCAAAGTGGAGGCACTTTGTAGTGTGTCATGCCAACGTATTTTTTTTGAAATATATGACAATATGAATGCCATATATAGTCTTGTAATTTTCATAACATATATATATCCCAGGCCATGTTAGATATAAACGTGGAAATATCACTCCACGAGCTTCGGTTAACAACCATACCAACGTGTATATAACATATGACAATGTGATTGCCATACAGTTTATAATTTCATAATATATGTACACCCACACCATGTTATATATAAACGTTGATTTGGTTTAATGTAATGCTTTCATCCATTCGACTATTAAGAAAGGAAAACAATTGCATTACTTACTATTTGTAGGCGTAGATTTAAGGTATTTCTTTTCTGGCAGATGTTACAAGCGGTCCCATTCCCCCTGCCAGTATGCATCCCGCGAGGAATGTCCATGCAACCAGGGTCTTACTGTTGTATCCAAAGTCTGCCATCGGCTTCTTTGGTCACCAAGCATTCGAATCCTTTGACTCGTCATCTTCTCCAGCAGTGAAAACCCATTTCGGATCCCCTTTAGAACGTAAGGGTCTGCTCTTCATATCAAAACTTGCAAGTGAGTAACCAAATCTGGAAACCGACCCACATTATATAAGTTTTCAAATGAATCAATAATTCATTCAACTGCTTCTTGATTTTCTTGATCGAATGCAACCACGTAGCCCAGTTCTAGGACCGTTCTCATTCCATTTATCTTCCTCACAAGAAGTTTATTGAATCGATATAAAACAACAGGTCATACATCAAAACGCCACACAAATCATTTTTCCCAACGATTCAAGAATTCATTCATTTTTTTAACCGAATCTCGATTCACCTGTTTTTGTAACTCATGGTAAAAATTGTAGTTTACGTGGGCGTTCTTTAGGGCATGTCTCCTCCCCCACAACCACCCTGCCAGGTTTCATTTGTGGGTAGCCTTGTTTGCCAGGACTTGACATTTCACTATGCAAAATTAAGTAATATTCAAATGTAACATTTTAACATGAACAATGTTGTGCATTAATAAAATATTTCAATATTAATTATGCATATATGTATATATAGTAGAAAGCAATTGCAAAAAATAAATTTTTATTGTTGAAATATTTAAAGTATTACTATTTTATATTTTTGCTAAAATTTTACAAATTTAAATTGTGTTAGAGTTGCAAATTTAAAGCGTGTAGTCTATACATTTCAAGTGTTTAATTTTTTTTTCAAAGCAATACATCAATTTATGTATTTAAAAATACAATTTCAATAATAAAAAAATAAACATAGTATATATTCTTGAGATACAGACTTTCTTAAATTTTATAATTTAAACCAAATTTACATTTAATCCTCTAAACTACTAATAAATTCGTAATTAAAATAGATCTCTATTATTCTACAGTATTTATTACAAATCTATAACAAATTTATGGCATGCTATATAGCTATACTTTTTTTAACTTTACGTGTCACCTTCTCTACTCTGTAAAATTGTGTCCAACATAAACATTATCACAGATCCTAACAAATTAAATTAGCATGGCTAAATTAAGGTGGGAAAGAGGCTCTGGACTGAGTGCAAATTTTCCAAACTCGTCAATGGTAAAATCTGTTACCGCCTCAATAACCTCACCTCCCTACACCGTTACAGTTAATTTGCCCATCCTTTCGGAGCCTTCATCATTAATCCATTCTAATTTCTACCTTGTATTCTAGACGGAGGATCTGTTGTTGGATTTCAGTTAATAATGATTTTTCGTTTGAGTCTTTAGCTTTGATTCCTTTAATTATGTGATTATCATTATGTGTTTGATAATCAATTGAAAGTTAACCGACACTATTAGACAAGTGAGATGAAAAGATGATCATGGAAATGCCTTTAAAAAGGGCATATGAATGCATGATTAGCTTGCATTTTAATTTTCTATGCCTATATTCCTTATAACTAAGGATAGCTTCCCCGTGCATGTACTTTTCATAATTAACAATAATATATTATTAATTGACAACTAAAAATAATATTTTTTATTAAGAAAATTATTAATAATTTTTTTATTAAATTTTAAATCATAAGAAAGAGTTCTCTATCTAGATGGTTTCATAGCCTCAACGCAAGTACAATAACTACTCACTTTCCCTCTCATTAATGCAGATCAAATGAGCTATATTTTAGTTTGAAGAGGTGGAATCACTGCTTTTAGTGGTCTAACCAATGCTTCTCATGGTAAGCACCATAGGGGGTCCACTATCTAGGTGGTTTCACAGCTCCAAGGGTATCACCACTATGACCTAGATGGCCCTGTCCTAGTGGTTTAATATCCAGGCAACCGACACTAGGTGGTTCGAGCATTTTGAGCTTTTGTTAAACCAATCAAGCTTAGACTCATCATCTAGTGGCCTCGATATAAGAGATGCGAGGAATAACATGCCAAGCTTCTCAACGCTCACTCTTAAACACTCTAGTATAGCTTATTCTTCCAATTTAACTTTGGCATCACCTTGCTCTCTTTTTTTGATAGGCTTCACTTTCATGTGCTTTGTTCTTCCACTTGTGTCATTCTCTACATGTGCCTTTTTTCTAATCTCTTTCTTGTCTTATGTTTTCTTTCTAAGGGAGTTGTTCTACTATCTCGATCTACAAGGAGGGGATAGGGATGGGCTCCATCCCCCACCCATGATGCCCTACCTGATATTCTTTAATGTCTCACATTGTTGGCTAATCACTAGTTAGGTTGAAATTAAGGAAATTCAAAGTAGGCGTATGGTCCTATTATCGACATGTTATAGGGAAACTTACCCACACACCATAAGCACATCATAACCCTCCAAGAATGAAACAAGTACTAAACAACCCTTCCCTCAAAGATTTGGATCTGTATATACCTTAAGTCGAGCCATCGAATTAAAATTCACATTTAACTTATTTGATGTTTACACATAATTTTTCAGTTAGCCATGGCCTCCATGTTGGTGTTACATAGTCACAATTTTAGCATTACAAGAACATGGTAATGTGAGGGATGTTACAAATCCCACCCCATTAAAGAAACAATTTCCTACGTGCTCTATAAATGGAAGACATAAACAAAATATGAGATTTATAATTATAGCTCTTATATAACACCATCTACTATGTATTGAGTTGCCACTTTGAAAAATTTCATTCATATTTCATGGTCTAGTAACCTCACAATTGCTCAACATTCCAACACATTTCTCCGTTGTTGTTCCTTACTCATCAAGAATTTCAAAAGAAATAAACTTAGTTCATTTTTTTCTGGAGAAAAACCAATCCATTTTTTATCCCAATGAGTATGCACATGATTCTTTGAAAACCAGTTCACTCAAGTTTCCTTTTCTGTGCAGTCACATACCTTCCAAGATCATAAATCTCTTTCTCTACCTCCCTAGTCCGTCGAGAAATCCATTCCTTGGTAAGGCTTCCTTGCATAGGAAGTTTCTTGAAGGAGCCTCATAGCCAAGCCATCAATCTTCCATGCTTTGACACTTAACATATTTGTCATTGCATATCTCATAGCGATCAATGCATATCACACAGTACTAGTGTCACGACAATGACATAGTCCTTAAGGACTTCAATCCACTATGCTTCCATTCCACCACTACAATATTACCATGTTGATGTCACTCTCATATTGCTGGTGATCAACACCATATATTTGTGCTAAATAGTTCGACATCTCACCTATACCATAAGCATACAATTCTTATGTGATTAATCATAAATAATTTAAATCAAGGTAAACCACAATTTCAATAGAAAACTCTTTAAACCGATACTTTTCTCTATGGTTACTCTTTTCTTCCATTGGTTCAATATTTAATAAGTCCCACTCTAGTATATACCAAATAAACCTTCCTCGTGCTCACATTCCAGTGAGTGTCTGTACCAAACAAGCTTCCTCATTCTCACATCCAAGTAAGTGTGGGTCATATTTATGTTCCCATCAACTACTCATGTTTCGAAGCCAACGAAATCCATATTTTAGGAAGTCTACCTATCCAAATATTTTCTTACATTGGCCCCCATCAACTACTCACCTTTGTGAGCCTAGAAAACCCCCATTATATGAAATCTACCTATCCAAAGGTTTTCTTGCATGGGGTAATCATTAGAGTGTTACAACCATGTACCAATCTCATGTGCTCTAATGTAATGTGCATGGAGCCTTATAGGCAAGTAATGATCTGGTGTGCTCCACTACACTACTCATGTACTCATATAGTCAAGGTATCAGTTACAAGTTGCTTCCATGAGATAAATTACTGCCATAAGGCTGCAATTCCATCACAACAATATTCTTCTTGAGATCCATGCTCCATTATTTGGTCATGTGTCACAAGATTTAGTTTTTCATGAGATATACTCAAAATTTTTAAATAAAAAATTTTAACTTCCCAACTCTATTTCATTCAAACGTTTTGTCTCATGAAATGAGACTTTTATTCATGCTATTAGGCTCCTTTGTAGGTGGTGTTATTTTTTCATGGTGCTTATATCTCACATCCCATTCCAACACTCTACGTGTGATCTATTTTTTTCAATTAGCCAAAAAAATTCAGTATTCATACATACATTCTTTTCATTTCAGGGATTCACAACATTGTGAAGTGATCTCAAATTTTTTTCACATATATCAATTTTATCAATTTCAATGACTAATATAAAAATGACCAACTTAAATGACTAACTTAGTTTAGGGATTAGTTTCTTTGAACCTATCTTTCTAGTTATATTTTAGGTATTAGATAATTTGTATATTTCTATATTTGCAAACTTGTTTTTCAAAGTTTATGATAATAATAATAATAATAATCTAAATTTTTTTGCACATATATCAATTCTATCAATTTCCATGACTAACATAAAAATTACTAACTTAAATGACTACCACCATCCGTTTGATCTCTTCTAAGAAATGTAGTAAGATCATCTCCTAGGCTAGGATTTTTTTTTTCTTTTCGTTTACACTCCAAATAAGGGGAAGACCATGTCCACATCCATGGCATGCGGGAAAGGTTCTCCCACATAACAGAAGGAGGTGGATAAGGTTGTGGAATAATACAAGGAAATATTCTCCTCACCCATTAGGGTTACCTTACATTGCCAGGTCAAGGATTCGATTAATCTGACACCTGAAGCGCCTCTACCAAATGGATCAATATACTAACACTCCATTCTAGAAAATGGAGAGATCAAAAGGTAGATCAAAGAGATGTTGCAAAAAAGTAACATATGACCAAGTTCCCCACCTTGTGGGACCCTTATTATACTTATATAGAAGACGGATGGGACTTGGAGGCTCTGCGTTAATTATTGGGCACTAGAAAAAATCATTGTCAGGAATAGGTATGCAATCCCATGGATTTATGACTTTCCTGGCCGGCTCAAGGGGGCCAAGTACTTTAGAAAGATCGACCTAAAGTTTGGTTATCACCAAGTTCTAATAGAAACCAAAAATGTATGGAAGACTACCTTCAAATATAAGGAGGTACTTTTTGAATGGTTGGTCACGTTGTTTGGGTAGAAAATGCCCTTCCTAATTTTATGAGGCTCATGGATGACATCTTGTGGCCCTTCACCATCTTGTTTGTGGTGGTATATATGGACTACATTCATATCTTCAACAAGATTTCGGGAGAGCACTTGAAACACATTTGAGAGGTCCTCCAAACCCTGTCGTAGCACAAACTATGTGCCAACCTAAGGAAATGCAGCTTTCACATTAGCCAGTTCCAATATCTAGGTTATGTCATAAAAGATCAAGGCATCCATCTGGATCCAACTAAGATTCAATTCATTCAGGATTGGCTAGCATCGACCACTCTAATAGAGCTTCACAGCTTTTTGGGCCTTGCCATTTTTTATGGTAGGTTTGTGTTGGGATGTTCCCATATCACTTCGCGTTTGGGTATGGTTACCAAGGTCAGAGTGAAAGAAAAGTTTTCCTAGTCTGAGTCCCAATAGAATGTGTTCATTGAGTTGAATCACCACCTCTTCTTTGCACTGATACTCACATTTCCAGACCTACAACAACCATTTGAAATCAAGAAAAACATCTTTGACTATATTATTGGTGCAATCCTCACCTAAATAGTGCATCTGATGGCCTATCACAATTACACACTTTTTGATACAATTCAGAAGTGCCCCAACTATGATAAGGAGGTGTATTCTATCATGCAGGCTTACCAAATATGGAAACATTACATTATGGGGAAGCAAATGGCCATCCACACAGATCACTGACCTCTTCAGTTTATATAGACACAAAGGAAGTTGTAGAATGATCACCATCAAAAGTTGGCTACATATATGCAACAATTCCACTTGAAATTTAAGTAAAACAACGGAAACACCAATCATGTTCCATATTTCCTTACTCGCCCCCCAATTGCAACACTAACTATTGTTCTCAACTCTTTTGGCCACGAGACCTCTACATGGCCACAACTGTACCAGAATGATCCAGGTTTTGCCACCACTTACCAGATGCTAGTGGATGGAAAACAAGTTCCATATTTCCACCTCCATGACACATTATTATACTACCTGGGCCACCTTTGTGTTCCCTCAAGAAAGTGTGCCAAATTGATTTGGGGAGCACACTACAGTCAAGTTATAGAAAACTTTGGCATGGAGAAAACTATGTTTATACTACATAAGTATTTTTATTAGCAAAAAATCTAACAAGATGTTGGGAAATATATGAGATCCTGCAATACCTATGTCATCGCCAAGCCAACCATCAAAAATCAAGGCTTGTACACTCCTATTCCTATTCCAAGCCATCCTGGGGAATCAATCTCCATAGAATATCATTCTAGCCTTCCTTCTACCAAGCATGGTAATGACTGTGTATTTGTGGTCGTGAATAGATTTTCTAAGATGTATACATTGGCGACCTTCAAGAAAGGTATCACAATAGAGGAAAATTCCAAAGTCTTCTTTGAACGAGTATGGGTACATTTTGGGATCTTGTAGACCATTATATCAAATTTGGATAGCAAGTTCCTGAGCACATTCTAGTTAATCCTCTAGACACTATTGGACAACAAGCTCACCAATTCGACTACATTCCATCCCCATACTGATGGCTAGGCAGAGGTCATTAACAGGATGATAGTGCAGATCCTACTCATGTACAAATTTAAGCATCCACAAACCAAGGATGCGAGCCTTCCCTATGCAAAACACATCTATAATATATCTCTCCATATCTTGAATGGTCAAATTCCCTTTCAAGTGGGCCTGGTATTTCAACCTTTGTGTCTGATTGATGTTGCCATGCCTCATGCGACTACACAAACATAATCCACACATGTACAGTCTGAGGCTAATAAGAAACCAGGTTTATCGAACGCATCTAGCACATCTACCAGTAGGTTCATGAAATCTTGGAGAAGTCAAATGTCAAGTACAAGTAGTGACACGATCAACATCGAGTGCCACATAAGTTTCATGTTGGAAGCAAGGTTTGGTTGAATTTGGAGAAAGAACACCTTACCAAAGACCATCGAAAGATCCGAGCACTCTCATACGAGCCTTACACCATCACCAAGGTCGTGGGAGAAAATTACTTTGAGCTCAACATCCCCCTATTACTTGTCGTGCACCTAGTGTTTAATGTGGACCACCTTCGACCATACTTTCCACCATTTTTGTACACATCAGACTTTGTAGAACAATTAACACCCATATAGCTCAACCCAAACTGTATGGAAAAATCCACAACTAATCGGATCATTGACACAAAAATTAATGACAATCACCAACAAAATATCCAAATTTATCGGGTTGTTAAAATGGGCCAACTCTTGCACCAAGGAAAATGTCTCACCGGGGACCAAGTTCAACAACAATTTCCCCATCTCATGGAGGAACTCAACAAAATAGGGATCATTGCTTCCTAAGGGGGGAGGATCGATCCAGGTGGATATTGGTGGCCACCCTCCTATTCCACTTGAGTCCCCAATCATTTTTCTTTCAGTTTCCTTAATTGTACCACAACTTACTATTTTTTGCAGTTTTTTGGGTCCTAAACTTCAAGAGTTGTTTTGAGGGCCTAAAAGACGTTTTTGGAGAAAACAAAGAGACTATAAAAGTCCAAGACCCCAACAGGTGCAATGCTCCTCTTGGATATTTTTGAAACAAGGTATTATGATTGTCAAATTGAGATTGTATGCCAAAGTTACAACGCCGAACAAAAGTTGATGTTCCAACTAACCCCAACAAGCCCCACAAGCTTTTGGTTTTTTATCTCCTAGGGTTAGGTTTTTGGACGTTTTGTGTTTCTAATTTTTTATCAATAACAAAAATGCCTTCGTGCCTCATTGTAACACAGTTCAAAAGGCATTTATTCACCACATATATTCTCATATTTAAGCTACCATCGCCTGAACTAGCTTATTTCCATTCTTCATGTAACAATTTTTAGTACTTTGTTATTAAAGTTTTGTTTTCATTGTAGCCATTTGATTATGTTTAGACATGTATTTCATTTCTTTCCTTTATAAATCCATATCACTACAACAAAACCAAAATACATTAAGGAGGCACCTATAGCCAGGTGATCATGCACATAATCATTTCAAAAGCGGTGTGTCGAGATCAATATCTCTCTTGCACAACTCTCTTGAAGTTAGTCTTAACTTGAATTCTTATCCTTTCTAATATTGATATATAATTAATTCCTTGAGCACGTCCCGCCGTCTTAAAAATGTGATATCTAGTGCTAGAGGGACCTGTTTTGTCATTCGATCAATATAATAGTGATACAATAGGCACAACTTAACCACATGCCATAATTTACCATTTGCATGGCTTCATGTGCATATAGATAATGTGAAAAAGGGCTCGATGTCGAAGAAGAGTTGGAAGAGGAGTCGACATTAATAGTGATACGATGGGGAGAAAATCATGAGGACAACCAACAAGATTGAGATTCGAATGACCTTCTCAGACAACGACCTGAAAGAAAACCCGTCATAATTGGAAGGAGCGGACAAGAGCTTGAGGGTGAAGTTCCAATTTTTGATATCTTGGACAAGAAAAAAACCTTCCTAGACTACATTGATTTCCAGATTTCTAGAAAGCAGAGATAATACGGTGAAAGCCTATAAACATAAAATGAATAGACTCTCCTACTAAGCCAAATGATTCTTAAAACCACTAAAGGAGAGTACCTTAGAATAAGTGAAGGGCACCCAACAAAGCCCTTGACCCTTCTAAAATAAAACTAAAGAAGACAACGGAATATGGATGTACCTCGAAGGGTTTCCTTTTGAAACATTTCTATTGTTAATGACCAAATTGGAAAAAAGTAACCCAAATGTATCTTCATGCAATTGAGTATAGGGTAATGTGTTACTAGTGGGGATAGTGGGACGGTGATGTCGAAGTTGATTATGATCCCAAAGAGACCTTTAAGAAAAATCTCCCACAAACAAGAGTGATGAGTCCATGAATGAAAAAATCCAAGGGGATAACTTAACTATAATATAGAGGCAGAGAAGCACTTCATAGAGCTTCTTGAAATATATTTGTGCTTGGATGCCACATTGAAATTTGGGGCTAGAGCTATAGCAAATTAAAAATTCTCCAAAGGTGGAGAAATAGACAAAGGAGGTAATTCGGTCATGGAAGAAACATGGTTCATATGATTGTATGATTTATTTCTAATTCCCCTACTCAACCACATGTTTCTTATCTGATACCCTTAATTCCTCATTCTTGCTTCCAACAAATACATCATTATCCAGGAAGGCTCATTTACGAGATCCGGGTAGATAGATGCATTAATAACAAGCATGCCACTACTACATGTGGGGTGTTTTAAAAGACATTATTTTAAGACAAAAGAAATCTTTTGTCTTAAAAATTCACTTTTTATTTTATTTATTTTATATTAAAATTTAATATCAATTGAATTGTCTTAAAGTAAGACAAAAATAGTGTAAGACAAAACTTTATATTTAAGACAAAAATGATTTGAGACAAAAATGTTTAAGACAACAATTTAGATATTAAGACAAAAACTTTATATTTAAGACAAAACCATTTTGAGACAAAAACATTTAAGACAAAACTTTATATTTAAGACAAAAGCACTTTGAGACAAAAAAAATTTAAGATGAGAAATTTGAGACAAAAATATTTTTAAGACAAAATATTTTATTTAAGACAAAAGCACTTTGAGATGAAAATATTTAAGACAAAACTTTATATTTAAGACAATGGCGACTTAAGACATTGACAATAAAACCAAAACCATTTAAGATAATTAGCAATTAAGACAAAATCATTAGCATTCAGAAGTTTGCATTAGAATATCCATGAGTGGATAGTGGATAATTATATTTTTTGTATTTAAAAATAGATATTCAAACCACATGAAATTTTATCATGTCATGATATTTATTTCTTTTTATATTATATTTCTCTTTTTTCATTAAACGACATTCTAAAAATATAATATATAAATAGATATCTTATTTTTTAGTTGTGATCAGGGATTTGAACTTTAGATCGATGTTTTAACATAGTATAACTTCATAACAAGGTGATTTTCAATTGAGTTACATTTGATGAACTAAAATTGTTTATTTTTTTTAAATATGTGCAAAAATTTAAATAGCAATTGCACCAAATGTTGCAAAGGAAACAACGTAAGGCATGAAATAGAGAAGAATCATGACATATAATAAATCATTGAATTATAAAAATTAGTAAACAAAACACCATTCAAAAAAATATTCAATGAAAGGCTCGTAGGTACAAGGGATGAAAATTTGGTTTTCAAATAGTAAATTGGCATTTGACATTCACCTATGAAACATCAAATTATTCGAAAAATGTTATGGGCACAATAACATAAATATATTGTTAGAGGTATAGAAATGATGCGATTGAGTTAGTTCTTGAGGAAGTATTTCACGATGAAGGAGAAGGTAGTGGTCCTTGAGGAGACCAGTTGTCGGCTTCATGAGTAGGGCTTGTTTAGCTAGAATTTTGCGAGCTACCTTTTTTTAGGTGTGCCACAACCTTGATCACTAGCTGATAATTCATCGGTTGGATACTAATTGAATGCCTCCTGAGAGAGCTTATCTGCTAGTTAATTGAGCTCATGATAAATGTGGGTGAAGGATGACCATTCTAGCTCTTGAATCTGTGACCAAACTTGAGACATCGGGGATTGAAGCGCACATTTTACTTATAAAAGTTGCATTAGCTCGGTCATGACTATTTGAGATTCCGAGTCTCTTGCAAACTCTTCAAATTACCACAAGCACTTTTCAAATAGAAAAAACAAACAATGATGATAACTCGACCTTTAAATTGGAACCCAGGAGCAGGAGTATATTTGATATGAATGGTCGAAATGAATTTATATACAAGAAAACGAGTGAAAGAGCAAGAATAATCAACATATAGGAGAAACATACTTTTTAATGAGATCACACAGATTCTCACAGATAATTTGAATGGGATTTCCTTCAAAATTCACACCAAGGTATGTTTTTTGATCGGATGTGCGAAAAAACACGGGAACATTATAGCTACGTAACATGATCTTGAAGAAAAAATGAATTAATTCACCCGGAGAGAAAACTTTATTATGGATACCATTTTAGGTGTGATCTCGAGATGTGGGTAAAAAGTGAATTATATAAGAAAATAAAAAATGTTCATGAAATTCCATAGAAAGTACAACAGTGCATTGATCGATTTTAAGTTTGTTGTTCCATGTTGGTCTCTCTATTCTTGAGAGTTGTGGGATAGTTGTATCATCGACTAAATTATATTCAATATAATCTTGGACTTACCGATATTTGAGGGTAGTGCATTTTTATGTGCAAGTATATGGTCCTAAGATCTCCTAATCACGAACTATGTATAACATATCTAATTGGATGTTAGCCAAAGTTTTCCATAGGTATAACATACCCAATTTTCACCCTTTGAGGTTGTCTTTCCAAGTCATAGACAACTTTTGATGACAACTATAATCGGGCCACTTGCAATGCTTCTTCTAGAGTTTAAAGGAAATACCTCCTTGAAGAAAAAAATAAATAAATAAAACAAGAAAAAATGTTTTAACAATTTAGTTAGAAAACAACTAACAACCCTCTTGAGGTGGAAAATTCCATTAATTGAAAGAAGCGAGGAAACTCAAGGTATTACGAGGAGATAAGTTAGGAAAATTGTTCAAATTTTTTGAGGATGCAACAAGAAATTTTTACGTACATAATAAGAAAATATTTGCAAACGAGAAGAAACCATAGTGGGCATGCACAAGAAGAAGAACAAAAGAAATAAAATTCAATAAAGGAAAAGCACAACCACCACTCCAAACTCGCTTCTCTAAAACACATACAACCGCAATAAATCCCACTAAAGCTTACAAATTTATCAAGCCTAATTAACTTACTAACAAATTCAACAAACCAACATGCTACAATTTGTTGAGTCACCCCAAATCAATTAGTAATTATTGCATGAATGTACATTTGTTTGTAATTTTATTTAAAAGGTTAAATTCTCTCAGAGCGTATAGAATATATCCAAGGGTTAAAAAATTGGGAAATTTTTCCTACCTCCTGGTATCATCACACTAGGATAGGTATTGACATACAAGTCTAAATCTTCTACCTCCTAAGTCTCAATGGCACTTCAACATGTCAATAACATACTTTCAACAAGCAACAGGTTTTGTCTTATTGGCTAAAGAGATGTACATCCATCCATCCAAAAATAAACATCTCAATAAATCCAACACCATAAATTGTGCTAAATAGTTCATCATGTTATTTCAAATATTACAATATGGTATTAGATTAGCCCGAGATAGCATGTAACTTGAAAGCCAAACTACCTTAACACCAACTGAACTGAAAGAATGGTATACAAAGAGAAAAGAATACAACAAACTAAAATAGCAACTTTAACAATCAGACAACTTCCATTCTTAGCAACATGATAGCTAATGAAGATGATAATATCAGAAAAAGGAAACTATATATTATCTATCACATGTCAAACCGAGTGAACAAACACATGCACAAAACACATCAGAAATAGGGTTCATAGATCGACTTGTATTCTATGGTTTCAAACCCTTCTTGTCTCCTTCAAGGGGGTTTCTTGAGGTCTTCAAAAAGACTTCCTTTTGCTAACCAAATGGATTTTTCTTTCACACATGTATGGAAATGTACTTTCCAAATCATATTGTAATAGATTCATAAGGTGATATTATTGGTATTAACTACACCTTATTTGGAGACATCATTTTTATTGTAGGGGTTGGTACCTTTCTATTGGATGTGGTTGGTGATGTGAAGACTACACAACCTCTAGTAAAGATTCATACTAACTCTAACAAGCTTATGGATGCTTGTTTACAAAGGGAGACCCCTCTAAGCTTAACTCATTGGATTCTTTGTTTGTTCATGCTAATTATTGTTCTCAACTTTCCTTCTCCAAGGGGTTGAGACTATTTGCTTCATTTATTTTACATGGCCCAGTGAAAGAAGAAGAATGGAGATTGTCTCCACATCTTTTCCATTTAGCTAAGTTACAAATAAAAAGAGTCAAATTCTATAGCCAATAGACTAATAGCCTCTTGATACACCTTTAGTGAGCTATGCATAGCTCTCACCTATCACTGTAGCTCAATGAAATGACATATAATAGCTCCAAGACACCATTATAAATGGACTAGTTGTGAAGTTGTTAAATTATCGCCTCCAAATGTTCAATTATCATGAATTTTGGGGGAGGTGGATCTTTTGGTGTATTGAACGGGGCAAGGGGGCATAAGGGTAGCATGGATGGGTAGAAGTGAGAGGTTCGAGCATGGTTTACTGAGATCTATAATCCTAACATTAGAGAATGAGAAGGAGCCTTAGGGCCTTATGGCATAGGGGCTAGGGGACCTATAGGTAAGGCAATGAGAGAAATTGATAGGGGAACCCCCAATAGTTGTGACAAGGGGATTAGGGGCCACATTATCACAACCCATAACCACTAAAGTCCCTATCCCTTTAACCCCAAAGCCACAATCCCTTAATCCCTACACCCATAACTCATAACAAATTAACCCCTTGATCCCTTAAACACAAAGCCATTAACCCCTTAACCCCTAACCACTAACTTAGAATCCTTGAACCCCATAAACCCTAATCCCATATCCTCTTAAACCTTGACCCTTAACCCATAACCCCTAACCCCTAAAATCATTAACCCCTAACCCCTTAACCTTCTGACACCTAAATAACATAACCCTTAGGCACTTAACCCCTAAATCCCCTGACATGTAAGCCCTTGATGGTTAATATTAACCCCTAAATCCCTTAACCACTAAGCCATTAACCTCTAACCCTTAAACCCCCTATACCTCAACCCCCTAACCTCTAAATCCCATAAGCCCTAACCCTTTACCATTTATCCTTAACCCCTTGCTCCTAAACCCTTAAACCCATACACTTCTAGAACCCCTTATCCTTTATCCCAAACCATAGGTGCTCCAACACTAATATTCTTGGGCATATTATGCTTTTTCTTGCTAACCGCTCCAAATACAACCTCTAAGAACTAGTAGGGTCTAAGGAAAAGAGCCACAAGTTCCCCAAATTCGATCTACATTTTATGGACAATCACATTTCCCCCAAATGTCCTCCACATATTTTCCTTGGTGTATTGGAGTTTGAAAAATACATAGGATGCCACAAGTAATCCTAATCATAAGACTCAACTTTCCTAATGACTAGGAGGCCTTAAAAATAAAAAATAAAACATCTTAACTTATGCCTAAAATTACTAAAATTTCCTATCCCAAATATGAAATTAGAAATTCTACAAAATTATAGGGCAACAAGGAAACCAACTTCCTCTTCTATAAATCTCTAAGACCTTATGGAGGAAAAATACAAATTTTGAAATAAATTGTTGAAATTATGCTCTTGCATCAGTAGCTACCAATGTATCCTTGTAGGCCACCCCCTTTAACAATAGTAATACCAATGGCCTTTACCTAGAAGGAACTCCTTACATAATTCTCTCTTAGATCCCCTTAACCCATTCCAATGATTGTCTTTGATGCCTACCTAGTTGCAAGCACATTAAGAAGTAATGTAGCATATTCCTGATTGAGAATTTCGATAAGTATGTGATTTTGTTGACATCTTGTGACTGTCTCGTATGTGAATATATAAAATAATTTTTTTTGTACCAGTTTAAGGACTGATACCATCAAGTGTGTGCGCTAACATGGATGGAACACTAACTGCATGTTGTATATATTGTAATGTAAATGAATAATCTCTTTTGGAAAAGGCTCCACTCATGATGCCATTTCGCAAATGCTTTCACTCAGAAATCGTGGTCAGATTTTAAGGTACCATGTTCTCGTAAGGGTAAACCTACCTATCCATCTAAATGCAGACATGACACATGTTGGCTTGATCTTGTGCTTGTTGTGGGGAAAATGTTGTTGCAATAGAACCCCCAAATCAGATTTATTTGGGTTGACCCTGATTTGAAGGGTAGATTTATAAAGGTTCTGCACAGTACATATATAAAAAATATGTCGCGTTCTCCATAAATTTCCTGAGAGAAACTCCCCAACACAAAAAGTAGAATACTTTTTGCAATCAAAGAGATTAGCTGTTGCTAGTTCTTTTTCAAAACTAGTACAAACTATAGACAATCCAAAATGCCTCATTTTTGGGCTATCAATACAGTATCCATTTAAATAGACACAAGCATAGGTTAATAAAAGATACCTAACACAATCTCAATGAAATACTATGAGTAGATAGATCCATAGTTATATATCGGATTTAGTCGAAAATGGATTGATATCTTCCTCAATGTGGACTGCCAGCTTGTTTTCCACTTCTTCAATCAGGTCATGGTTGTCTTGTGTGCCCTTGCGACAATTTGAAACTACCAAATCCAATGCCATCAGCTTTATCCTAGTGACCTCCATTTCTTTGTTCAATTCTTTCATGCCCTTCTTGTTTCTGATTTTTCTCTTCCAATTTATAAACACATACAAAAAGGTATTGACGGACCTCTTGCTTTAATGCAATGGCTACAACGTAAATAATTCTCCATGGACAAAAATTATCAGGGTCCTACAATGGCTACAATGTAAATACTTCTCCAATGGCTACAACATAAATGCTCCCTTGTGTTTCCCTGACAGTCCCTAACACTTCCTAGCACATGTTGGCACACCCTGGCACCTGCCACAACTTGGATGCATGTCGCCCTGACACTATAACATGAATTAGTGTTGCCTATCATACTATGTCACTCCCTCCTCGAGACACCTATAACTCGCTAAAACTCCCTGTCATACACTCTTATTCATTCATTTATTAATTTTGACCTAGTGCTCTATTATGTTTTCCTGGAACTCCCTAACACTCCTTAGCACACATTGGCACACCTTGGCACTTAGAACATCTTTGTATGCTTCTCTAGGACTCTAATATGCCTTGGAAATTCCTAGAATACTGTGTCACTCCCTTCTTATCACACCTGGAACTGGCTGATACTTCATTTCCATGCATTTGAAACTAGTGCTCCCTTGTGTTTCCCTAACACTTGGCCCTCACACTCCCTAGCATGTGTTCATGCCACACCCTGGCACCTGCCACATATTGGCATGCCTATAATGCCTTGTAACTGCCTAACATGTGTTAGTACTTCTAGGAATTCCATGACACACCTTGGCATTCCTTATATTTCATGCCGTCATAGATAACCTTACTTTTTTTGCGACTTGGGAACCCAACCAAGTCATTGGAAAATCAATGTTGTGCCCAACCCAAAGTTTCCCTTTGTCTGAAACTACTTTATCCAACCCTTTATGTAACCATAGGCTTACCTCCTACAAGTCTTATTATGGCCTTCTCCTAACACACTTTATCCTTGAGACACTTGGAATTCGTTGACACTACTTGGCACACACTCTTATTCGTTCATTTCCATGCATTTTGACCTAGTTCTCCCTTGCAAATTCCTGGCACTCCCTAACACTCCTCAACATCCATTGACACTTTCTAGCATGTGTTAGCATGCCTTTTCATTCCTTGGCACACATTAACACTCCTTAGTTATCATGCCCTCACAATTACCCTTAATTTTTTGGAACTTGGGAACCCAACCAAGTCTTGCCTTGATTATAACAACTTGACCAAGTTATGGTTACTACAACTAGATTATTCCTTGTTCACCTAATAAATGGCTATAACCCCTCACAAATTTAACCCCCTAGACCCTAAACCCCTAACCCATTTAACCCCCTAAACCCTAAACCTCTAAACCAATAACCCCTAACCCCTTAAACCCTAACCCATTTGACCCCCTAAACCCCTAAAAACCTAACCCATTTAACCCCCAAAACCTAACCCCTAACCCCTAATCGCTAAAATCCTTAACTGTTAAATCCCTTAAACCCCCTAAACCCTAAACCTCTAAACCCTTAAACCCCTAAACCACTAACACCTAAACCACTAACACCTAAATCCCTAACCCCTTAACCCCTTAACCCATAAATTGTTAATGCTTAACCATTAACTCATTAACCCCTCATCCTTAACCCCTAAAATCCTTAACTACTAAATCCCCTAAGCCCCTAATCCCTAATCCCTTAACCACTAGCTCATTATTCACCTAACCCATAACTGTGCCTAAATCCCCTAACCCCTAAGCCCCCAATCCCTAATCCCTTAACCACTAACTCATATTCCCCTAACCCCTAAATGCGCCTAAATCCCCTAACCCATAACCCCCCAATCCATAACCCCTTATCCACTAACTCATTATTCCCCTAACCTGAATCCCTAATCCCTTAAATACTAACTCATTATGCCCCTAACCCCTAAATACACCTAAATCCCCTAACCCTTATGCCCCCAATCCCTAACCCCTTAACCACTAACTCATTATTCCCCTAAACCCTAAACCTCTAACCCCTAAGCCCCTATTCCCCTAACCCCTTATTATACCAGGCTCATGGTGCTTTCTTGAGGCCATACAAGGATTTTACCGCTTGCATGCTTTATGTTCCTAACCCTTCACAAAAAATCCTTCTGGTTGGGACACAAAAACATTATCTTTCATATCTCCATTCAAGAAAGCAGTTTTTACATCCATTTGATGGAATTTCCAACTTTTTGAGTTTCTAGGGCAAAGAATGTCCATATGGTATCCCATTTTGCTATGGGGGAAAAATTATTCTCATAATAGACCCCTTCTTTTTGTGTAAAACCTTTTGCCACAAGCCTAGATTTATTCTTTTCAAGTGAGCCATCTACTTTATACTTGTTTTTGAAAAATGTTAGCACTTAATTTAGCAAGGGTCCTAGGAGGGGTTCCAAAGGGACTACTACTAGATCAAGTGGAAACAATGGGACAAGGACCCACTGTCACCTCATTCAATTTCCCCTTCTCTTTATGAACTTTCACTGATGGGAGGAGTCTCGGTATAGGGAAATTACTAGAATGATGAGACCAATAACGATGCACAATGTGATTTCCAATACCCATTCAAAGAAGAGGATCATATAATAGGTTCCCTGCTTTAGAAGCAAACGAAGGACTCTCCAAGAAAGGCTTGAGGGAAAGATGACCTCAGGTTTAGGAATATTAAAAAATGATGAATGTCTAAGATCAAAACTTCCAAAATCCCTCACTTGTGATTCATGTGTTTATACTAGGTTTCAAAGTGAGGCAAGGAAAGATTCAATTAAAGTGTGAGCTTTGGGAGAAGCTAGGGTGACTTTCCATGAAATGTTTTTTGAGAGAAATACTATATAACGTTGCAACGGACACTTATTCAATTAGAAGATCCATCTTAGTTAATCATCCAATTGAATTATGAAATAATTTCTCCTAGATAGATATTAAGTTTTGACAATCTCTTTGTTATTTTTTATTTTTTTTTAAGATTGGAGTATTGATATTCTCTAGTTTGATATACATTTCATAAATTAATGAGTTATGGAATTTTTGTGGTTGTTTTAGTCTTGGGTTTTGGATATTTTATTTTGAACTTATTCTCACTAAGGACATTTTAAGATATTTTTTTTAAGACATTTGTTTAAGACAAAAGAAATCTTTTGTCTTAAAAAGTCACTTTTTATTTTGGTTATTTTATATTAAAATTTAATATCAATTGAATTGTCTTAAATATAAAATTTAAGACAAAAATAGTGTGAGACAAAAATAATTTGAGACAAAACTTTATATTTAAGATAAAAACAATTTCAGATAAAAACAATTTGAGACAAAGATATTTAAGACAAAATTTTATATTTAAGACAAAACGAGTTTGAGACAAAAATATTTTAAGACAAAACTTTATATTTAAGACAAAAGCAATTTGAGACAAAGATATTTTAAGACAAAAGCAGTTTGAGACAAAATTTTAGATTCAAGACAAAAGCACTTTGAGACAAAAATATTTAAGACAAAACTTTATATTTAAGACAATGACGACTTAAGACAATGACAATTAAGATGAAACCCATTTAAGATAGTTAGCAATTAAGACAAAATCATTAGCATTCGGAAGTTTGCATTGAAATATCCATGAGTGGATAGTGGATAAAATTATATTTTTTATTTTTGAAAATAGATATTCAAACCACATGAAATTTAATCATGTCATATTTATTTCTTTTATATTATATTTTTCTTTTTTCATTAAACCACATTCTAAAAATTTAATAAATAAATAGATAAAAAATATTATTTTTTGGTTGGCCACTCAAGGGGATTTGAACTTTGAATCTCATGTTTTAACATAATACTTCATAACAAGGTGATTGTCAATTGAGTTACATTCCATGAATTAAAATTGTTTATTTTTTTTAATATGTGAAAAAATTTAAACTAGCAATTGCACCAAATGTTGCAAAGGAAATGTGGTAAGGCATGAAATAGAGAAGAATCCTGACATATAAGAAATCATTGAATGATAAAATAAGTAAACAAAACACCATTCAAGAAAATATTCAATGAAGAAGGCTCATTAGGTACAAGGGATGAAAATTTGGTTTTCAAATAGTAAATTGGCATTTGACATTCACTTATGAAATATCAGATTATTCGAAAAATGTTATGGGCACAATAACATAAATAGATTGTTGGGGGTATAGAAATGATGCAGTTGAGTGAGTTGTTGAGGAAGTATTTCCTAATGAAGGAGAAGCTAGTGGTCCTTAAGGAAGACAAGTTGTCAGCTTCATGAATAGGGGTTGTTGTTAGCTTAAATTTTGCGAGTTCCTTTTTTTTTGGTGTGCCACAACCTTGATCTTGTTGATATTTCATTAGCTGACTACTTGAATGACTCCTCGGAGAGCTTATCTGCTAGTTGATTGAGCTCATGATAAATGTGGGTGAAGGATGACCATTCTAGCTCTTGAATGCACGGCCAAATTTGAGACATCAGGGATTGAAGCCGCACATTCTACCTATAAAACTTGCATTGGCCCGTTCAACAGCTATTTGAGATTCTCGTCTCTTGCAACCTCTTCAAACCACAAGCACTTTCCAAATAAAGAACAACAAACAATGTTGAGAACTCGACCTTTAAATTCGAACCAGGAGCTGGAGTATATCTGATAGGAATGAATTGAAATTAATTTATATAAAAAACACATTGAAGAGCAAGAATAATCAACATATAAGGAGAAACATACTTTTTTAATGAGATCACCTGGAGATTCTTTGATAATTTGAGTGGGATTTCCTTCAAAATTCCTGCAAGATATGTTTTTGGTCGGATGTATGAAAAAACACGAGACATTATAGCTACATAACTTGATCTTGCAGGAAAATGAATTACTTCACCCAGAAAACTTTATTATGAATATCATTTTTGTGTGATCTCAAGATGTGGGTAAAAGTGCATTATATAAGAAAATAAAAATGTTCATGAAATTCCCATGAAAGTGAGTGCATCGATCGATTTTAAGTTTGTTGTTCCATGTTGGTCTCTCTACTATAGAGTTGTGGGATAGTTGTATCATGTGACTAAACTATATTCAATAAATAATCTTGCACTTACCCTGATATTTGAGGAGTAGTGCATTTTTATGTGAAACTGTATGGTATGTGATCTCCTAATTGTGAACTATGTATAACATATCTAATTGGATGTTAGCCAAAGCTTTCCATAGGTATAACATACCCAATTTTCACCCCTATGAGGGTTTTCTTTCCCATGATCACAGACAACTTCTGATGACTATTATAATCAGGCCACTTGCAATGCTTCTTCTAGAGTTTAAAGGAAACACCTCCTTGAAGAAAAAATAAATAAATAAAACAAGAAAAAATGTTGCAACAATTTAGTTAGACAACAACTAACAACCCTCTTGAGGTGGAAAATTCCAGCCCAATTGAAAGAAGTGAGACAACTCAAGGTATTACAAAGATAAATCAGGACAATTGTGCAACTTTTTCAAGGATGCAACAAGAAATTTTTCTGTACATAATAAGAAAATATTTGCAAATGAGAAGATACCACAATGGGCATGCACAAGAAGAAGAACCAAAGAAATCAAATTCAATAAAGGAAGCACAACCACCACTCCAAACTCGCTTCTCTAAAACACATACAACCACAATAAATCCCATTGAAGCTTACAAATTTATCAAACCCTAACTTACTAGCAAATTCAATAAGCCAACATGCTACAATTTGTTGAGTCACCCCCAAATCAATTAGTAATTATTGCATGAATGTACATTTGTTTGTAATTTTGTTTAAAAGGTTGAAATTCTCTAAAGAGTGTATAGAATATATCCAAGAGTTAAAAAAATGGAAAATTTCCTACCTCCACAAGGTATCATCACACCCGGATAGGTGACAACCTACAAGTCTAAATCTTCTACCTCTAAGTCTCAATGGCACTTCAACATGTCAATAACATAATTGAAACAATGCTTAGTGAGTTTTTTCTATTGGCTAAACAAATGTACATCCATCCATCCAAAAATAAACATCTCAATCAATCCAACACCATAAATTGTGCTAAATAGTTCATCATGTTATTTCAAAGATTACAATGTGGTATTATATTAGCTCAGATATTCCTTGAATATTTGAAATCCAAACTGCCTTAGCAAAGTAGACCAGAAAGATTCTTACTCTAAAAGACAAAAAAAGACAACAAACTAAAATAACAACTTTAACTCTAATCCAAACACTTCATTATTAGCTTTAAGATATCTTTAGAAGATGATATGTGAAAAAGGCTGTATAGTGTCTATCACATGTCAAAACGAGGAACAAACACATACGAGAAAACACATTATAATTAGAAATAGGTTTCATAGGTCGACTTGTATTCTATGGTTTCAAAGCAATATAACTGAGAAGTTTCTTGAGGTCTTCAAAAAGTCTTCCTTTTGCTAACTAAAACTGGATTTTCTTTCACACAGCCTTGTAAAATGTACTTTCAAAATCATATATTGTAATAAAATTCTTGAGTGATATTATTGGTATTAACTACACCTTATTGTTAGAAAATTAAATATTACAGAGCAATGAAACACATAAAATATGCGGAAAATACAAGCACACAAAACACATAAAACCAGAGAGACACGGATATACGTGGTTCACCCAGTTTGGGCTACGTCCACCCCGAACAGCCAGTCCTTCCTTTCTATTATCCAGCAAAAATGAAGAGACAAAACCTACAGCAGATCCGCTGTAATATCCTCTGTTCTCTCTCACAGTCTCCCTCTCTATTTCTCGCTCCGAGAATACACTCATCATACACAGCCGCAATACAATGCCCCCATATATACAAGGGGGTTGCCTTCTAGGGCAAAAAACCCTAATCTAAGCATAACTTCTACCGTCAGATCATTTGCCTAATGAACGGCCCAGATTGACTAGAAATTACTATACTTTTACAAGGCAATTTTACATCTGTTTTTAGCTTCGGGGGCGCTGCCGCCCCCCCCTGGACCCCCCACGGCAGCGATTAATTACGGGCGGCGTTGCCGCCCCTTTTAAGGTACAGGGGTCCAATGCTATGATACAAAGTAAACAAGATAATCAGAGCTCCACACAACGATCTCCCATAAGGAGGCGGTGCTTGCTGGCTCCATTCTTTGCTTCATTTGCTAGACAATGACTCCTCTTTGGACCTGGTTGTTCCTCATCTTCATCGTCATCCTTGAAGACCAATTTAAACTGAGCACATTCTCAGTTTCTCCCTAGTTACAACTTTTGTTAGCATATCTGCAGGATTCTGGCTAGTGTGTATCTTTTCCAGCTTCAACTCTCCATATTCCAATACTGACCATATGAAATGGTACTTGAGATGTATGTGTTTAGTCCTGGAATGAAATGATGAGTTATTTGCAAGATGAATAGCACTTTGGCTATCACTATATAGTGTGCCCATATCATGCTTCTTACCCAATTCATCCATAAACCTTTGTAACCAAATCATTTCTTTACTAGCCTCTGTAGCAGCAACATACTCTGCTTCTGTTGTTGAAAGTGCAACAACACTTTGGATTTTTGAAACCCAATTGATAGTTGTTCCACCTACAGTAAATACATATCCTGTAGTGCTCCTCCTGTTATCTCTGTCACCTGCCATATCTGCATCAACATATCCTTGTAGAGCAATGTTTGAACCACCAAAGCATAATGCTTGATTTGTGGTACCTCTCAAATATCTGAGAATCCATTTTATTGCCATCCAATGTTCTTTTCCTAGATTATTCATGTACCTGCTTACAACTCCCACTGCATGTGCAATATCAGGCCTTGTGCAGACCATTGCATACATTAAGCTTCCAACTGCTGATGCATATGGAACTTTAGACATATAATCCATGTCTTCTTGGGTCTTTGAGCACATCTCCTTACTAAGTTTGAAATGGCTAGCAAAAGGTGTACTAACTGGTTTTGCATTCTGCATATTAAATCTTTTCAACACCTTTTCTATGTACTCATTCTGAGACAGTGTTAATTTGTGATTTTTCCTGTCTCTAGCTATCCTCATACCAAGGATTTGTTTTGCGGCTCCCAAATCCTTCATTGCAAATGAATTTGCCAATTTTCTTTTGAGCACATTTATTTCCTGCATGTTAGACCCTGCAACAAGCATGTCATCTACATACAATAACAGTATAATATAGCTGCCATCATTTTGCCTTTTCAAATAAACACAATGATCAGAGTGACATCTAGTATAACCTTGTTCAGACATAAACCTGTCAAATTTTAGATACCACTGCCTTGGGGCCTGTTTTAAGCCATACAAGCTCTTCTTTAACCTGCACACCAATTTTTCTTTTCCTTTTACCTCATATCCTTCTGGTTGCTGCATGTATATCTCTTCCTCCAAATCTCCATGGAGAAATGTTGTCTTTACATCTAACTGTTCAAGATGTAAATCTTCCACTGCTACAAGACTTAAGATAGTTCTGATTGAATTCATCTTAACAACGGGAGAAAATATTTCATCAAAATCAATACCTTTCTTCTGTGCAAACCCCTTCACCACAAGTCTAGCTTTGTACCTCTGTTTTCCTCCATCTTCTTCCTTCGGCCTGTAAACCCATTTATTCTGCAATGTAGTTTTACCTACAGGCAACCTGACTAAGTCCCAAGTCTGGTTATGCATTAAGGAGTCCATCTCTTCTTCCATGGCTAGCTTCCACTTCTTCCTGCTTTCAACCTGCATTGCTTCTTCATAACATTCAGGTTCACCAGAATCAGTCAACAATAAATAATATAATGAAGGAGAGTATCATTCAAGGGGTCTACTTATCCTGGTAGATCTTCTAACACCACTTTCGGGTGTTTGAGGTGCCTGTTGCTGTTGTGGTGGTTGCTGCTGCTGTGGTTGTTGATTATTATTATTTTCAGGCACCTTTACTTTTTCAGTTATCTCATCAAGAACTGTGTATTCCTTGCTTTCTTTTTCTTGTTTCTTTTCCTGCAACTGATTCTTATACAAGACCTTTTCATTGAATATTACATCTCTGCTCCTAATGATTTTGTGATTTTCATAATCATATAAGCGATAACCAAAATCATTAACACCATATCCAATAAAGGTAAATTTCTTTGATTTTGCCTCAAGCTTTGTTCTATTTTCTTTATTAATATGGACAAAGGCCTCACAACCAAAAGGCTTTAAAAAAGAGTAGTTTACCTTTTTACCTGTCCATGCTTCCTCTGGAATACCACCATCCAAGGAACTTGAAGGCCCTCTGTTTATTAGATAAACAACGGTATCTACAGCATCTGCCCAAAATTGTAAAGGCAATCCTGCATGCAATCTCATGCACCTTGCACGCTCCATGATTGTTCTGTTCATCCTTTCTGACACACCATTTTCTTGTGGTGTTCTTGGAACTGTCTTCTTTCTACGAATTCCATGCTCTGAACAGTACCTATCAAACTCTTTGCTGCAATATTCACCTCCATTGTCTGATCTGAGACACTTCAACTTCTTTCCTGTCTCAATCTCAACCAAAGCTTTCCATTTCTTGAAAGTATCAAATACATCAAATTTATTCTGAATACAATAAATCCATGTTTTTCTAGTTGCATCATCAATAAAAGTAACATAATAACGAGAGCCACCGAGAGATGATACCTGAGCAGGTCCCCATACATCTGTATGCACTAGCTCCAATTTTTCGCTCTTCTTTTCTTTCCCAACTCTGAGAAATCTGACTCTCTTCTGTTTTCCATAAATGCAATTCTCACAGAAATCCAAATCAACATTCTTCAAACCTAGCAACAAATTTCTTGAGTGAAGAATCTTCATCCCCTTCTCACTCATGTGTCCGAGCCTATGATGCCATAATGCTGCATCTACTCCTTTGGAAGTTAAAGCATTAACAGAGTTAGAAATACCATTGCATAAATACAATGTACCAACCTTTTCACCTTTTGCTATTACCGGCGCTCCTTTGGTGACCTTCCAAGTTTTATCTGTGAAAGTTGTCACACAACCTTCACTGCCTAACTGCCCTGTTGAAATCAGATTTTTCTTTAGATCTGGAACATGCCTTACCTCCTTTAGTAGCCATTGGTTTCCATTCTGTTTTTTTACAAGAAATTTACCCATTCCAACAATTTTACAGGGTTTATCATCACCCAAACGAACTTGTCCAAAATCTCCTTGAACATAGTCATGAAAATATTTCTTATCAGGTGTGGCATGGAATGAAGCCCCTGAATCTACAACCCAAGAATCGGTAACATTTTCGAAAGAAAGAATCAAAGCATCTTGTAACACATCACCTGTCACATTTGCTTCATGATTGTTTTCTTGCTGTGTGTCTCCTTCTTTTCCCTTCCGAGATCTACAGTCTTTCTTTAGGTGTCCTTTCTTTCCACAATTCCAGCACACTATCCCCGATCTGGACTTGGATCTACCTTTCCTTGATTTACTGCGATATCCCGAGCTCTTTCCTCTTTCCATTCTTCTTCCCCTAGACTCTGCACTCAAAGCATTACATGATGTCTCACCGGAGCTTTTCCATCGCATTTCCTCGCTAAGGATAGCACCAACAACATCATCAAACTTTAAAGTACTAGATCTAGAGACAGAGTTACTAATGGCCATTACTAAACCATTCCAACTCTCTAGCAATGAGCACAAGAATAACAGAGCTCTAACTTCATCATCAAAGTTTACCCCTACAGAACTTAACTGACTGGTAACTGTATTAAATTCATTTAAATGGTATGCAACAGATCCACCTTCCGACATCTTCATATTAAATAGTCGTTTCATAAGAAATACCTTGTTTGAGGCCGAGGGTTTTTCATATAGTTTTGCCAACGTCTGCATCAAACCCTCTGTTTTTGTTTCCTTCGAAATATTGAAGGCGACTGACGCCGCAAGACACAACCGTACTGTTCCGAGTGCCTTTCTATCAAGAATGTTCCATTCCGCGTCTGTCATGGTCGTCGGCTTCTTTGTTTTTCCGCTCAATGGTAGGTACAGATCTTTCTGATACAGATAATCTTCCATCTGCATCTTCCACAGCGCAAAGTTTTGGTCGTTAAATTTCTCGACCCTAAACTTACCATCGTCCGCCATTGCTCCCACTTGAACCAGGAACCCTTTTTTCCTGCGAGTTTATCAGCCAAATATACCTTCGGCTCCGATACCAGTTGTTAGAAAATTAAATATTACAGAGCAATGAAACACATAAAATATGCGGAAAAATACAAGCACAAAAAACACATAAAACTAGAGAGACACAGATATACGTGGTTCACCCAGTTTGGGCTACGTCCACCCCGAACAGCCAGTCCTTCCTTTCTATTATCCAGAAAAAATGAAGAGACAAAACCTACAGCAGATCCAATGTAATATCATCTGTTCTCTCTCACAGTCTCCCTCTCTGTTTCTCGCTCCGAGAATACACATATAATGCATAGCCGCAATACAATACCCTCATATATATAAGGGGGTTGCCTTCTAGGGAAAAAAACCCTAATCTAAACATAACTTCTACCGTCAGATCATTTGCCTAATGAACGGCCGAGATTGACTAGAAATTACTATACTTTTACAAGGCAATTTTACATACATTTTTTTTTAGCTTTGGAGCCTTGCCCCGAAAACCCCGCTTCGGGGGGGGGCTCGAAGGTCGGCGCCACCCCCTTGGACCCCCCATGGCGGCGATTACGACAGCGATTAATTGTAGGCGGCGTTGCCACCCCCGCACCTTTTAAGGTACGGGGGTCAAAGGGGTCAATGTTGTGATACAAAAGTAAACAAGATAATCGAGCCCTCCTCCCACCCAACACTTATTTGGAGACATCATTTTTATTGTAGGGGTTGGTACCTTTCTATTGGATGTGGTTGGTGATGTGAAGACTACACAACCTCTAGTAAAGATTCATACTAACTCTAACAAGCTTATGGATGCTTGTTTACAAAGGGAGACCCCTCTAAGCTTAACTCATTGGATTCTTTGTTTTTTCATGCTAATTATTGTTCTCAACTTTCCTTCTCCAAGGGGTTGAGACTATTTGCTTCATTTATTTTACATGGCCCGGTGAAAGAAGAAGAATGGAGATTGTCTCCACATCTTTTCCATTTCGCTAAGTTACAAATAAAAAGAGTCAAATTCTATAGCCAATAGACTAATAACCTCTTGATACACCTTTAGTGAGCTATGCATAGCTCTCACCTATCACTGTAGCTCAATGAAATGACATCTAATAGCTCCAAGACACCATTATAAATGGAGTAGTTGTGAAGTTGTTGTTAAATGATCGCCTCCAAATGTTCAATTCTCATGAATTTTGGGGGAGGGGGGTCTTTTGGTGTATTGAGTGGGGAAAGGGGACATAAGGGTAGCATGGATGGGTAGAAGTGAGAGATTCGAGCATGGTTGACTGAGATCTACAATCCTAACATTAGAGAATGAGAATGAGCCTTAGGTCCTTATGGCATAGGGGCTAGGGGACCTATAGGTAAGGCAATGAGAGAAATTGATAAGAGAACCCCCAATAGTTGTGACAAGGGGGTTAGGGGCCACATTATCACAACCAATATGCACTTAACCCATAACCACTAAAGTCCCTATCCCTTTAATCCCAAAGCCACAATCCCTTAACCCCTACACCCATAACTCATAACAAATTAACCCCTTGATCCCTTAAACCCAAAGCCATTAACCCCTTAACCCCTAACCACTAACTTAGAATCCTTGAACCCCATAAACCCTAATCCCATATCCTCTTAAACCTTGACCCTTAACCCATAACCCCTAACCCCTAAACTCATTAACCCCTAACCCCTTAACCTGCTGACACCTAAATAACATAACCCTTAGGCACTTAGCCCCTAAATCCCTTGACATGTAAGCCCTTGATGGTTAATATTAACCCCTAAATCCCTTAACCACTAAGCCATTAACCTCTAACCCTTAAACCCCCTATACCTCAACCCCCTAACCTCTAAATCCCATAAGCCCTAACCCTTTACCATTTACCCTTAACCCCTTGCTCCTAAACCCTTAAACCCATTAACTCCTAGAACCCTTTATCCTTTATCCCAAACCATAGGTGCTCCAACGCTAATATTCTTGGGCATATTATGTTTTTTCCTGCTAACCGCTCCAAATACAACCTCTAAGAACTAGTAGGGTCCAAGGAAAAGAGCTACAAGTTCCCCAAATCCAATCTACATTTCATGGACAATCACATTTCCCCCAAATGTCCTCCACATATTTGCCTTGGTGTATTGGAGTTTGAAAAATACATAGGATGCCATAAGTAATCCTAATCATAAGACTCAACTTTCCTAATGACTAGGAGGCCTTAAAAATAAAAAATAAAACATATTAACTTATGCCTAAAATTACTAAAATTTCCTATCCCAAATATGAAATTAGAAATTCTACAAAATTATAGGGCAACAAGGAAACCAACTTCCTCTTCCAAAAATCTCTAAGACCTTATGGAGGACAAATACAAATTTTGAAATAAATTGTTGAAACTATGCTCTTGCATCAATAGCTACCAATGTATCCTTGTAGGCCACCCCCTTTAACAATAGTAATACCAATGTCCTTTACCTAGAAGGAACTCCTTACATAATTCTCTCTTAGATCCCCTTAACCCATTGCAATAATTGTCTTTGATGCCTACCTAGTTACAAGCACATTTTGAATCAATTTAGCATATTCCTGGTTGAGGATTTCGATAAGTATGTGATTTTGTTGACATCTTGTGACTGTCCCGTATGTGAATATATAAAACCATTTTTTTTGTACCAGTTTAAGGACTGATACCATCAGGTGTGTGCGCTAACATGGATGGAACGCTAACTACATGTTGTATATATTGTAATGTAAATGAATAATCTCTTTTGGAAAAGGCTCCACTCATGATGCCATTTCGCAAATGCTTGCACTCACCAATTGTGGTCGGATTTTAAGGTGCCATGTTCTCGTAAGGGTAAACCTACCTATCCATCTCTTTAAATGCACAAAACACACATGTTGGCTTTATCTTGTGCTTTTTGTGGGGAAAATGTTGTTTCATTGGGTTGACGTTGATTTGAAAGGTAGATTTATAAAGGTTCCGCATAGTACGTATATAAAAAATATGTCGGGTTATCCATAAATTTCCTGAGAGAAACTCCCCAACACAACAAGTAGAATACTTTTTGCAGCCAAAGAGATTAATTGTTGCTAGTTCTTTTTCAGAACTAGTAAAAACTATAGACAATCCAAAATGCCTCATTTTTGGGCTATCAATATAGTATCCATTTAAATAGACACAAGCATAGGTTAATAACAGATACCTAACACAATCTCAATGAAATACTGTGAGTAGAGAGAGCCACAGTTATATATATGGTTTAGTCAAAAATGGATTGATATCTTCCTTAATGTGGACTGCCAGCTTGTTTTCCACTTCTTCAATCAAGTCATGGTTGTCTTGGATGCCCTTGTGACAGTCTGAAACTACCAACTCCAATGCCATCAACTTTATCCCAGTGACCTCCATTTCTTTTTTCAGTTCTTTCAGGCCCTTCTTATTTCTGATTTCTCTCTTCCAATTTATAAACACATATAAAAAAGCATTGATGGACCTCTTGCTTAAATGCAATGACTACAACGTAAATAATTCTCCATGGAAAAAAAAAATCGAGGTCCTGCAATGTCTAAAACGTAAATACTTCTCCAATGGCTACAACGTAAATGCTCCCTTGTGTTTCCCTGACAGTCCCTAACACTTCCTAGCACATGTTGGCACACCTTGGCACCTGGCACATCTTAGATGCATGTCGCCCTGAAACTATAACATGACTTAGCATTGCCTATCATGCCATGTTACTCCCTCCTCGAGACACCTAGAACTCACTAACACTCCTTGTCACACACTCTTATTCATTCATTTATGCATTTTGACCTAGTGTTATGTTATTTTTTCCTCGCACTCCCTAACACTCCTTAGCACACATTGGCACACCTTGGCACTTGGAACATCTTTGTATGCTTCCCTAGCACTCTAAAATGCCTTGGCACTTCCTATAATACCATGTCACTCCCTTCTTAGCACACCTGGAAGTGGCTGATACTTCATTTCCATGCTTTTGAAACTAGTGCTCCCTTGTGTTTCCCTGACACTTAGCCCTCACACTCCCTAGCATGTGTTCATGCCACACCCTAGCACCTGGCACATCTTGGAATGCTTATCATGCCTTGGAACTGCCTAGCATGTGTTAGTACTTCTAGGCATTCCCTGCCACACCTTTGTATTCCTTGGCTTTCATGCCGTCATAGATAGCCTTACTTTTTTTGCGACTTGGGAACCCAACCAAGTCATTGGAAAATCAATGTTGTGCCCAACCCAAAGTTTCCCTTTGTCTGAAACTACTTTGTTCAACCCTTTATGTAACCTTAGGCTTACCTCCTACAAGTCTTATTTTTTCCTTCTCCTAACACACTTTATCCTTGAGACACTTGGAATTCGTTGACACTACTTGGCACACACTCTTATTCGTTCATTTCCATGCATTTTGACCTAGTTCTCCCTTGCAATGTCCTAGCACTCCCTAACACTCCTCAACATCCATTGACACTTTCTAGCATGTGTTAGCATGCCTTTTCATTCCTTGGCACACACTGACACTCCTTAGTTCTCATGCCCTCACCATTACCCTTACTTTTTTGGAACTTGGGAACCCAACCAAGTCTTGCCTTGACTATAACAACTTGACCAAGTTATGGTTACTACAACTAGATTATGCCTTGTTAACCTAATAAATGGCTATAACCCCTCACCTAAACCATAACCCATTTAACCTAGAAACCCCTAAACCTATAAACCCTTAAACCTTTAATTCGACTCCTAACCCATTTAACCCCCAAACCCTAACCCCCAAAACCTAAACCCTAACCCCTTTAACCCCTAACCGCTAAAATCCTTAACTGCTAAATCCCCTAACCCCCTAAACCTTTAAACCCCTAACCCATTTAACCCCCTAAACATCTAACCCCTTAACCTATAACCCCTTAACCCCTAACCCCTAAAATCCTTAACTGCTAAATCCCCTAACCCCCTAAACCTCTAAACCCCTAAAACCATTTAACCCCGTAAACCCTAAACATCTAACCCTTAACCCCTTAAGCCCTAATTCCCAACCCCTAACCCATTTAACCCCCTAAACCCCTAAAACCCTAACCCATTTAACCCCCAAAACCCTAAACCTCTAAACCCTTAAACCCTAAACCACTAACACCTAAATCCCTAACCCCTTAACCCCTTAACCCCTAAATTGTTAACGCTTAACCATTAACCCATTAACCCCTCACCCCTAACCCCTAAAATCCTTAACTTCTAAATCCCCTAAGTCCCTAATCCCTAATCCCTTAACCACTAGCTCATTATTCACCTAACCCCTAACTGTGCCTAAATCCCCTAACCTCTAAGCCCCCAATCCCTAATCCCTTAACCACTAACTCATTATTCCCCTAACCCCTAAATGTGCCTAAATCCCCTAACCCCTATCCCCCCAATCCATAAACCCTTAACCACTAACTCATTATTCCCCTAACCCGAATCCCTAATCCCTTAAATACTAACTCATTATGCCCCTAACCCCTAAATGCGCCTAAATCCCCTAACCCTTAAGCCCCCAATCCCTAACCCCTTAACCATTAACACATTATTCCCCTAAACCCTAAATCTCTAACCCCTAAGCCCCTATTCCCCTAACCCCTTATTATACCAAGCTTGTGGTGCTTTCTTGAGGCCATACAAGGATTTTATCGCTTGCATGCTTTATGTTCCTAACCCTTCACAAAAAATCCTTCTGGTTGGGACACAAAAACATTCCCTTTCATATATCCATTCAAGAAAGCAGTTTTTACATCCATTTGATGGACTTTCCAACTTTTTGAGTTTCTAGGGAAAAGAGTGTCCAGATGGTATCCCATTTTGCTATGGGGGAAAAATTTCTCTCACAATAGACCCCTTCTTTTTGTGTAAAACCTTTTGCCACAAGCCTAGCTTTATTCTTGTCAAGTGAGCCATCTGCTTTATACTTGTTTTTGAAAAATGTTAGTGCTTAATTTATCAAGGGTCCTAGGAGGGGTTCCAAGTTATTATAGTACAACGGGTCCTCAAAGAATAAAGTGCGAGCCTTAGGGCTAATTTATGTTAAAATTCATATCACTGTGAGTCAATTAGAATAGGGCACTACAATTAATCAAACAAACCATGTGTAACAACAATAAGAGTAACAACAATATTGATTGTAACAGATAAAGTAACAACTTCCCAGATTCACAGCAATAACACTTGAACCATTACAACGATAAAATAAATATGCAACACAATGAAAAAGAGAACTAAACATAACCTATTCCAACAACGTCTGGTCAAGAGAGCGGCCCCAATGCCCTGATAAGGGTTGTGGAAAAGTCACGAACTCAAGGAAAGATCATGAAACTAGAAATTACATTAACTGTAATAATAGTACAATAAAGAGTTACTGTTACAGACTCAGAATATTTCGTATGCTAACCCCCATGTTTCAATATGAGTGATTACTTATACATTGCAGTAAACAACTGACACCCCCTAATACTATGGTAGTTTCCCATCTATTATCACTCCACCAGATCTCTAAGGTTGAGAAAGGGTCCAAATAGAGGTAACCACATACTAATCATTTAGCTTGGTAACTAGCCCTACCAAACCGGAGAGGGCTGGATGAATGATCCAACTTTAGAATTGTTAAGGTTGTATTGAAATTACTCAGTCAACCAAGATGGTTATTTGAAATTTTGTAATTGCCGATTATGTAATAATTGATCAAGATGATCATTAAAAATTGTGAAGATCAAATGTGCGACATCAATCGACATCAACTTCAGATGCGACTCTAGCAAATGTTAAAAGCGCCAATCAAAGACATCGTCAAATCGACCTGCAACAGAAACAACAAATTCTGTTATAAGACTTGTGTAAGTAAAACTTGTTCTAAGGCTTTTTGTAAAGGTCAAAAATGTCTAATGTCCGCTTTTGTAAATGCCAAAAATCTATTTCTAGGGCGAATTTTTAAATCAAGTCCTATTCCTAAGTTTTCTAAACTTATGGACTTAAATTCCCTAGCACAAAACCTATGTGGATGTCACTATGGTGTAAAACCTTTAAAGGGTAAAGTCCTAGTACAAAAGGTTATAAACCTATGTTAAAATATTAAAAAGGTCGATATGCACCAAAGGTTTTATATTAAAATTTGAAAACCATAGCCCAAAACATTATTATAATGTTTGGAGGTCATATTATAAAACACATTATGTAATGGGTTCGAACTAAGTCAAAGTTTGAATATCAAAGTTCCATAAACCTTAATGTAAGGTTTGGAGTGCATTGTAATGGAGTTCGAATGTAAAGGTTTGATAAAACTTATTGCAAAGTTTGGAAGTCATATATTATATGTCAAAGAACATTATGTAATGGGTCGAGTTGTATTAAACCTATGTCATGTCATAAACCTTTAAGTCAAGGTTCGATGTAATATTACAAACCTATGTGATAAACCTTAATGCAAGGTTTGATTCAGGTTTTGTAAAGTTCTTACGTTAAAGTTTGGATTTCGAACTATGTAAGGCTCGGGTTATTTGTTTTATGTAAAACATTGTAATGAAATCCCATAGAGTCACCAGACTGCGGGGTTTAAACCGCGTCGGAAGACGAAGCCTTGTGACTAGAATAGTCGGAAGCCGCAGCAGAACGTTCCTGACAGTCGAAGGGAAGTTATATTCGCGTAGGAAATGTTAAAGCCAGCAGTCGGATAAGCCATGTGACCAAAACCATCGGAGTGACCGCCGGAGTTAGGGCCACAAATTGTTAAGCTAGCACCACCAGACAGAACCACTGCATGTTCACACGGTGCACTTAGCATCCCCCACGCGGTTAGCCTAACCGTCGGGCGGAGATGTATAACATAAAGTCTAATTATGGGTTTTTGAATTAATATCAACGCAATGATAATGCAACAAAAACCTATGTAATGAAATCTTTATCCAAAGGTTCATGAATGATGAGTTGGTTCGAATCCCTCATCACTAATTTTCTCCAATATATTTCTAAAGGAGGCAAAATAGAGTTCGAAGTTCCAGCCAACATAATGTGAGATGATGGCTTTCGAAGTAAATTAAGAATCAAGCTTAAGAACCTAATTAAGAGGTTCATGAATCAAGCTTAATTAAAAGGCCTTGTAATCTTAACCAAAATCTTAAATTGGTTTATTAAAGATTGAGGCAGCAACATTATTTGCCATGAATTTATGGGCTCCTTATGTATAAAAGAGAGCATTTTTCTTTGTGAAGGGAGAGCACTTAATAGAGAGTGTGAACACTTTTTGAAGAAAGGAGTGTTGAGAGTGAAATCTCAAGAGATAAGAGTTTCCCCTACTTCAGGAGGAAGTAGGCCCTCTTCAGAAGACAGATAAAGTAATTGGTGGAGCGTTTGTTCTTTGCAGGTTATTGAAGGAGCAAAGTGTCCTACTTGCATAAAGACAACATTGAAGTACGTTGATAATCGACGAGTTCAACTTCAACATTCAGAAACTCTTTCAGCCACCAATTTGTCGAAGGTCCATACAGTTTCAGTCCTCAGTTGTTTTAGTGTGCAAATCATCCATGTCCTTTCTTATGTGTTGAAAGAAAGGAGTTGTATCAGTTAGCCTGTTCACGGGAAGGTCCATATCTGCAACATCAGTAGTGAAACTGATGATTCCTTGTAGCATATTTTCTCTCGGCTTAAAGAATACAACAGACGCACAATTCTGAGGCGGACCCGGAGACGTAGTCCAGGTGGGACGAACTCTGTCACAAACATCTTTGTATTATGGTATGATTTGTGTGATTGATGTGAAATTGTTCAATCTTTATTTCATGCCTAAACAATTAATTCACATAATAACTGTTCAGTAAAATTTCCAATCACATGTTGTACAAGGACTAGAAACGATCTTGGTTAAAATTATGCATTTTAATAACCTGAGTATTAATTGCTATAAAGTTCTATAGATAGAGTCTGTAGAGGGCTAGGTAGCCTCTGGATCTCATCCTTTTCTTAAGGGTGACATATCCAGTAAACGCTCCTACAGTCAATCTCTGAAATAGAGCTAAGTAACTCGGGTCATTTTCAGATCAATGAATTAGGGTTTTAGGATAGGTATGAGTACTGGGGTTTGTTTGTTGGATGAGGATTAGGTCAAAGTGGCTAGGTCAGGGAAAATAAGATTAGGGTTGTAGAGATTCAATGGGGAAAGGTAGGTAGAAAACCTAACACTTTACGGTTTTAGGGTGAGATGATCAGACTAATGAGGAGATAGAAAGAGCAAGGAAAAGCATAAATTATTTCTAAACTGAAGAAAATGAACAAACTATGAAGATTTTCCAAAAACAGAGCATAAGAGATGTATTTTGTTTATCAAACTTGAAAACTAGCATATCATAGAAATGAAATGGTTCATGAAGCAAAAAATTCATACATATGAGACATAATAAGAAAAATGCTAAATTTCCATACCATAGGTATCCCAAAGAAACAACTGCAACCTTTTCATTAATTTCCTGCCAAATACTGAATACACTAGAGTCTCCGATCAATGCAAAAATATCCCACACTCTAATGAGTCAAGAGGTGAAAGATATAGGCAAGAAACAACTTCTCCCAATCTCAGGGGTAGAATCCCTAAGTGGAGGAGAAATTCCACCAAAAACTGAACTGAAACCTAGAATGTAGGGAGGTCAAAGTAACTTATCCCTCACTTTTTGGAAACTGATTCATTACATCATCATCAAAAGTTTTCATCTAATGTATTTACCCTAGGTAAGTGTAAAATCACCATAATTACATTTACATCATTGATTTACAAAGGTAAAACATCATTTTCCCAAGTGAAACTGGAAAATTTGAGAAAATTGGGAAATATCAGCAAACTGAAAAAAATTGTCAAAAGTGCAACACCAAGGTCAAAAGCGCAATGTCATCGTCAGCTCCACTTTTGAGGAGGTTACCGGTGTCAAAATTGAGCTTATGATATCTCATTGGAAATCATGTCCGGTGTAGTTTCCAGATCTATGCTTGGTTTCCAAGATGGTGTTGATTTGACCCTTAAAAAACTGATTCTCCCGAGACTGGTCAAAAGTGCAGTGCAACCTCCAAAATAGGGCAGAAAGGTCATTTTTTGAGTGTTTTTTGACCTTATGACTGCCTCTTTGACTCAAAAAATCTTAGCAAATTTGTTTTCCTAACTTTAAATTTCCTTCTGAATCTAATGGTACCTTCAGTTTATCCATTGGAGGTCCCTAGGAAAAGAGCAATGCCCTAGGCGTTGTGCTTTTGCTAGTGCCACTATGCAAAATTGCCAAAGACAAAAAATTTCAAAATTTTCAAAAATTGCTCAAAATTCTTCAATTTTTCTTCTGTGGGATGCCGACGAGGTGTGTTAGGCAATGCATGATTCCTCAGCAAGAATATAAACCTTTTCCCCTTCATTTTTCTTGGTTAGGTTTTCAAGTCTTGATTTGGCCTTTTGGAGCTTTGAGCTTGCGATTTGATTTTTATTGGGGTAATGTTTTTCCCTTTTTCTCAATATGTCATTTTCCTTATTTTCCTTCTCCAGGATATTCTTAAGATGCTGATTGGCCCTGTCAAGCCATTACTCCCGGTTCTCATTGACAATCATGGAAAAATATTCATTCAATGTAAGCTCATTAGCAAACTCAACCTCCTTTTGCTTCTCTAATTCTAGAGCTCTTTTCATCCCTCTAGTCCTAGGTCTTCTTCTTGGAACTTGTTCTTCTGCCTCATTGGTTTCACCATACCTTTCATAGGCCTCATCAAGCAAGGCCTTTGCCTTTTTTTCTTCTCTTTTTTTCCTTGAGAAGCTGAATTTCCATGATGGCCTGCTTGGTCTTGAGTTGTTCATTTTCATGCTCATAATATGCAATGAAAAACTTAGATCTCTATAAGTTGGTCTGAAGCTCACTGATTTGGGCATCGTTCTGCTTGATAATCATTTTGTAGTCCTCATCATCATGCTCATCATCTAAATCAACAAGGTAAAAATCTTTCTCTGTCTCATGGAGGTCATCCACCTCATGAATGGCTTCTTCATGCTCATCTTCCTCTGCCATATTTTGTTTGCCCTTCTGTACCTGCTTTGTTGATGAAGAAGGTAAGGCCCCTCCCACAATTTGTGGGGAAAACACCTGCCTATGCCCTCTCTGATATGTCTTTTCCATTGTGCTCATTTCAGCCTCTTTAGGTTTGCTGACCTAAACTCTGCTAGGTGACTCATTCTACTCATAAAATGGTGATGATGGTGGTGATAATGGAGTAGCTGAAGTGGACTAAGGTGATGAAATGATAGACACTTTGGGCTGAGATGGAGGCATATATGTAGTAGGGTGAGATGAGGAAGGCACATCTTCAACATGTGGAGCAGTGAAGGTGTCATTTGCTATGAACGTGTCCCATGAAATGTTCAACAGGTTAAGTTGATGGAGGACAATGATTTTAATCAAGGAGTGGTGGAAAAGACTATTCATCTGCTGGTCAAAATCTCTCTTTTTCACAATGTATGCCATTTTGTCTATGCTCCTGAAAAGATAGTATGGGATATTGAGAAATTTAACTCTTGTGAAGTGCATGAGCAGTCTAATGTGATAAGTGTAAAGTATAGAGAACCTCCCTTCACAAGAGAAATACTTCATGATGATATTCATCATGGGGGAATACCTATTAAGAAGATAGCTAAAAGGAAAGACCCTCCTCCTCTCATTTCTGTACATTGGTTTGATGAATGGCTCATATTACTGATCCTCAAAATCTTTGGATTTGAACCACCTCTCACCCATGTTTGGAATCCCTGTGGCAGCAACAATGATGGATGTAGACATTGTGAAAGTCACACCTTCTAGGGTTACTTGATTTTTCTTTGAGGTTTACACTGAAGAGTCTGTTCAAAATAGGGTGATGTTGTACCCTTTCAATCATGTTACAAAACTCAAGGCAACCAACATACTGAAAGCATGAAACTATCATTGGTGAGGCTATCAGTTCTCTAGTGTTGGTGGGCTCCAACCTTAGGATTCCCCCTCCTTTGTGTGGCCTTCTTTGTTGTCTATCCTCCTCCTCCAATCTATTTTACTCATCTTGCCTATCTTCCTCCTCTTCCATATAGTCTCTATCTTGTTCCATGGTGTCTTGGTCTAGAAACCCTAGGGGAGGAAATGGGAATGGGGATAGGTCTTTGGAGTAGGGATTAGGGTAGGAAAATTTAGGGAGATGAGAGAAGGGGTTAGGGAAATTTAGGGGGTGATAGGAGGTAAAGATACTTAGGGAGTTAAAAATGATAATTGGACTACAGGTTTGGGGTATTGGCTGCCTAGGAATTTTAGTGGCCTAGGACTTATGGTTTTATAGGGAAGGGGTTTAGGGATTAGGAAAGAGTAGTGTAGGGGTAGGGATGGGTTGAATAATGATGTAGGAAGGTATTGTAGGGTTTATGGGAAGTAAATTGAGAGTGAGTGAGTGATACTAGGGTTTTCCACTAGACTCTTCGTTAATTTTTCTTATGAAGAAAAAAGACCATAAAAATGACATTTAGGAAAGCAAGGAGGTGAATATTTTCTGTCACTTACTTGATAAATGAGCAAACAAGCCTTTGTTGAAAGTTTGAGAGAGATTTGAGTTGTTTTTATGCTTCTAGTGCTCACTAGGAAAAAGCGCAGCGCACTAGGAAAAAGCACAACGCCTGAGGTAAAAAAGCCAGTGCCAAATGCTCTACGCACAACGCCTGTTGCCTATGCACAACGCCAATCTCCTAAGTGCAACACCAAGAAATTTTTTTCCTCCAACTCTACAATTTGACCTTTTCGGTCTGAGGGAGTGCAAACTCAACCTTTGAATGTGAAAATGAGTTTGAATGGGATGTCTTAGTGGTCTTATACTTCATGAAATTGATGATTTGAGCCTTGGGACCCACTTTCTTCCTTTGTTATTCACTTAACCTTTTGAAACTTTACCCTTTAATTGACTCTTTTCTTTAACAAATTGATCTTTTGATGACCTTTGAGAACTCTTTGAATTTGACTTTTTGGTGGTTTGGCATCTTTGGAACACTGAGTTAGCAACTTGGGATGGTGAAATTATTACATTTTGAAAGACACAAAATTACATAATGAAAATACTAAAAATTACATTTGAAAACCAAAATTACATGTTGAAACAAGAAATTTTCTACACAGATCATCTTCATATGGGGAAGATATTTTATTGGATCACCCTTTACTTGCTGGTCTTATGTAGTGGAGATGAAATTTTATTGGACCTTGGAAACCCTAATGACCTAATGGCAACCTTGAAAAACCCTAAAAGACCTAATGAGACTTTGAAGGACTGAATTTCAAGAGGACATGACTGTTATTACTTTATGAATGATGTACAGTCAGCAAGGTATGAAACAATGGCAACAAGTAATAAAATTTGAGGAAGAATGATGTTTTTGGACTAGGGCTACCATCTGTGACTAATTTTTCGAATGACCTAGTGGAATGAATAAAAATTTCTGAGTGGGAATCCTAAAATGACATGAAAAGAGGATTTTTTATCACTGATGGAAGGATGAAAATAATGACACTAACACCATCTACAATTGTACAGTGATCCAACGAATAACAAAGTTAGCATATGTTGAGATTGCAACAAGATGATGAGCTTAGTGGAAATAAGTCACCTTCACTAAGTGGGCCCGTAGGCTATTTTTGGCGCAAAGTCTATTTTTAGACTATGTCTATTTTTAGACATATGGATCATGTTCTATGAGTTGCAGGATGCTATTTGTGGATGGTTGGTCAAGTTGGGAAAAATAGATGGACTTATATTTTTAGACATATTGGGCGGAATCTATTTTTAGATTGCCAGTCTAAAAATAGATATGTCGAATATTATTAGCTCTTAATAATATTTGGACTATAAACATTATCTTATTCTCTTGGAACACTTCAGTTAAGTGCACAGATGTGGCACAGGAGCTGACAGAAGGAATTACGCTATTCCTGAGGGTTAAGTGGAGCTATTGCATGGATACTTCAGTTAGAACTCATGTGACAGAGTTTGGTGGAGTTTATTGAGGAGTTAATGGAGTTGTGTTCAGTTTAACTAATCTAAACATAGTTGAGCTAGTTGTATTTAGTCTAACTGATTAATACACTAGTGAAGAGTGGTGTGAATTAATTATTAATTAATTCACTAATTATAAACTCATTAATCAACTAAAGAATACATCAGTTAACTTCAGTGCATGGACAGTTTCAGTGGAGACCGGTGCAGAGATAGGTGAAAGAGCAGGTTAACTATCAGTTGTGACTATACTATTGCATATTTGCAACAACCAGTGATTGGAGAAGCCCATGAGGATTGCGCAGTACAAGCCAGGTGGTTCAAGTTATTTAATGAGCCATCCTATAGCATTGATTACGCAATAGAGGCTGGCTATCAGGTGGCAGAGATTGGAGCATGTGTTTTGCTAGATCTAGCTTGATTAGTGTGTAGCAATTGGAGATTGTACTGAGAGCTTGTGAGGAGCTTTGTATAATTATTGTTACATGATCTCTATGACATATAATATACAGATAGTTGGGGGTTTTCAGCTTTAAGCTTTCCCATAAAATACTGTGTTCATATGTGTGATTTTTTATGGTTTTAATGTGCACATGCAATTGATTTTATTTCCGCATGTAATGATCAATGGTAGAAGAGATTCTGTATTGTGCATGAAGCTAAAATAGTGTGTGATCAAGAGAATCTCAGTGAATAATATATCAGTTATTCAAAATTTCTACAGTGTATACATGATATAAAAGGATTGTTACTGTTACAGCTGAAAACTAAAAATAGCGATGTCAACTTGCAATGTTTAGGTATACTAACCGCAACATAGTCAGCTCCTGTTAAGTCTGCATCAAAACTAAATTTAGCAAGGCACTAAGGTAAAAATTATCTTCGACTATGCTTTATTAATCAATATTCACAAAGACATGATGGTTTGAATATACATTTACAGTTTATAACATAAATTGATCCAGTAAGGAGGTGAAAGATATGCAAGAAAGGGTAAAAGGTAGGTAAAAAGGAGGAAATTATAGCAACCAACAATGATATCATTCATATAATCTGGTGATAGGCATGCAATAAACTTTTCAATCTCAGGTTCCAACAACTTCTTTTTATCAACAGGCTCCCATGATTCTTGGACCTTATCTAAATCTTCTTCTTCTGGTTGTTGTTATTCAATGGCAGTTGGAGAATCATTTTGAAATACCTCAACATTGTAAGCGGATTGAGGTGTTTTATTATGGGGATATGTTATGGTTGTGTAGGTAGTGTAGTGGGAATGGATCTTTGGGGTGCTTGTGTGGTGGTAATGGGCAAGGTTGAATTGAGGTCAACTGGGGGTGAAAATGATGTTGTCGTGGAGGTGAATGGTATGGATAAAATTGATATTGGTATTGAGGATAGTGAAGGAAATATTGAGGATATGGTGGATTTCCTCTGTAAGGCCCTTTCCAACCTTGTTGATAAGATTGGTTTTGAATTTGGGATTGAGATGGCCAAGGTTGCCAAGACAAGGGTGTTTTCCAATTACTTTGAGATTGTTGTGCATAACCATGGAATTGTGAAATAATATCTTGCATCATACTAGTTTGATGAGGTTGGCATGGAATTGTTGTAGCTACAGAACATGATTGTTCCAATGTTTGATTTTCTCCCTTGTAAACTTCCTTTAACTCCGGTAATGATGGGAAATCTTTAGTATTATGTGATCCTGCAAATATTTCACAAATTTTAATGTTATCAAGTGGACATTCATGCAAATCATGTTTCTTTCTACATTTATGGCAAAATATAAATGAAGTATCATTCTCAACGTTTTGTTTATTTTGCATTCTTAGCATATCAATTTGTTCATTTAAATTACCAAGAATGTCTAGAAAATTATTAAGTTTAGTTTGAGTTACCAATCGTGGTGATGGCATACTTACTCTTTCCATAAATGGATCTTGAGGGGACCTTTCCATACTTTGATTTTCCTCTTGATATGTTTTTTCATAGTTCAAAAATATCTTGAAATGACAATTGAGAGACATCTCATTTTCCCATTAGGTTAAGAATATCAATCCATTCATCCCTTATATCTTTTATTAGGAGAGTTTTTAATGTGTCTAATCCTAAATCATGCAATTTATATTTTTTGACATTATAAGTAAATCTCTCCACTAAATATTCTAGGCTTTCATCCTCTTTTTGGTTCATCTTAAAAACTTCATTTCTAAGGTCATGGTGAATGCAATAATCTTTATATTTTTCCAAAAATACTCTTTTCATATCATCTCATGTCATTATATAATTTTTTCTTAAATTCATGAACCGTTTTAGAGCTTTATCATTCAATGTTATCGGAAACAAATTCAATTTTTGAGTGTGTAGTATCCATTGTTGAGTTTTTTGAGTGTTGGGGTAGCATCAAATGTGCTCTAGCTCCCAATATTTGTGGAGGGACTAGAGTACATGAGATCTCCAAGATCCAGAAAGGGATTTGGGAAATTCCATCTAGTTTGAGAGATAATTAATTAATTAATATTTTTAATTAAGGACCCTAAGTCTAACTTAGGAAAATTAAAATATTAAAGGTAATTAATTTAAACATGTGATGGAAATGACTCAAGTCACATAGATCAATTTTTTTTTTAATATTAGCCATCGATTCAAGATTAGATCATGGTCGTTGGTTTCACAACGAGAAATTATAAATGAAAGGCTTGTGGTCAGTTGGAGAACACACAAACGGAGGCAGAGCACTGAGACTAAGTTGAAACTCTAGGGCGGGTTTGATAAGAAATTTTAGAAGTGTTTCAGCTGTGGAGAGGGGTAGTATTGACTAAGGGGATGATCTGATCCCAGTGCCAATAATCAACAAGAGGCAGAGAGGTAGCAACCAAGAGCAACGCAGAGGATCAGGGGTTGTAGCAGCAACTACGCAACAACTGCACAACGCAGAGGGATTCAGGTGCTACACAGGCCCAGAAAGAGCAACGTTGAGCTAGCAAGAGACCTCCACGGTTACGCAGAGGCTATCTAGGGTAGCGTGGGGATTAAATCACTAAGTCTGGGGTTATGCAACCCTCTGCAGGACAATGCAGAGGCACACAGAGGCTAGCAGGGCTGATACAGGAAACTTCAGAGGTAGCGCTAGGGTTTTTAGGGGCAGAAAGTGGCTGAGTCCTGTAAATCCCATTTGAGGGTGTGGATTAGTCAAGTTTTCAGTGTCCATAACAACATGTATTGCTGCAGATCTATTTTCTCTGTCAGGTTAATCATTAAGGTATCCAAATTTGTTGTATTCAGAAACTATTTAATAATATAAACCCTCCAGCGGCCAGAAGATCAGTTTTCTTGCATTGGGTTTTTCTAGGGATAGTTGTCCAAAAAATATTGTGTGTCATTTTGTCTATATGCATGTATCTTTTTCTTAGATCTGAATCGGTGAAAGTCTATTATGTGTTTACTTCGATGTTAATATGAATTTTAAACATTAATAACTTGATTAAGTAGGAGAAGTATAACCAGATCTAACATTAGGGTTCTTGCATAAATTAATATTCATAAATTTTCACAACCATAAGATCTACAAATTATTTCAAATTCGAAAATAAATGGTTCTGAGTCTTTTGATCTCATGCCTTTGAAGTTAGGAAGTATAGATGGAGGGACGTTCTTCATATGAACGTTGATATTAGTTTCTTGAATGGGAAGTCGAAAATGATCTTCCTCATTGTCATCATTTCCATCCATTTATTCAACCTCTTTTTTTTCATCTCTTCATATACCTGCAAAAATATGAATGCATGATGTGGAAGGTGATGTGGCTCTAATTGCACCACGTGATTTTGTGGGGGTAGTAGGTGATTGAAGTCTTTATGATTTTTTTTTTAATGAATCTACCTCTAGGATGAGATTAATCTCATGGAACTAAATGGATCCAGCTAAGAATGAGATGCAATTGAAAGCTAAAAGCTATGTATACTTCCCTGAAAACGACGCCAAAATGTTGGGTGATTTAATTGTGAGTTAAATCTTTGCCATTAAATTGTTGACCCAGGGTTCGTGAAATGATGGGGTATACATGTACTATACATACTAGGTGATTATTTTTTAGAATAGATTAATATAATGCAATAAACTTGAAACTAATTACAAAGAAAATAATGAAAGTAAATGAAAAGGAAGTGCACATGTTCTTTCTCAAGCATGTTCTTTCTCAATCACCTTCTCTCTCAAAGACTACGCAAATGAACAATTCTAATCTAAGCTATGAAATGAAAAAAAAAAAATTAATCTATTATTCTATGAGATTAATAACGTGAGATTACTAGTGTTCCAATCCAATCCAAACATAAGGAAATTAAATCAATCTTAAACAAAACAACATTAATGAAATAAACATAAAAACATATAATCAAAATAACATAAAAGAAACTAAACTAAACTTGCATAAATGAAATAACATAAATATTTACAACAAAGGAAAGAGGTGCACAAGTTGCAGTTGATGGAGGCCCTCCACTCCTCATACCGAACGATTTCAAAACAACAACATGTATTCCATAAAATCAAGTTGGAGAAAGTTCCAAAGATATTACAATAATTAAACTGTCTTCCTCTCTATCCTCACTTTACAAATTACATTAATCATTTCTTCTCCATTTTTTTCTATTCTATAATATCTCATATCTTGGATGGAACACCTTTTAATGAAGGATGTACTCCTATTTATACAAAAAACTTAAGATAAATAATGGTAAAGAGCTACCAAATATGGTAAAATTATAGAAATGAAGGTGAAAGAGAATGACATTTTGGAAGCCCAACATTTCCCCCAACTGAAGATGTTGCATGTCCTCATGCAACTTTGCATTGTTTCCTTTAATAATAACTTGATCTTCTTGAAATTTTTTACTTCTATATGAACTTTGACTTTGTATTGTTTTTGTTTTAAATTTGCATAATCATATCATTTGATAACTTTATTCTCTTTTCAAAGTGTACTTTAAAAGACATTAGATTGCAACATATTTTTATGGTTGGTTCTTGTGTGACAACCAAAAATTTGAGTATTGGTTCTTGTGTAACAATATTTTTCTTATTTTTGTTGCATCAAAATACATGAACACATTGAGAATTCATTTTTAAGGCCCCACAATGGTTGCCAACCATTAATGTGTTTATCAGTTGATTATTGCAAAACATATAAACTTTTGGAATCAAAATGAAATAATAGTTGGTTGGAAAACATATGTTGGTAAACAATGTATGAGGAATATGTAAAATGAAAAAAAAAAGTAAGGGATATTTCCCCTCCCCCCAGCTAAAGATATTTTCAGTTTTTAGCAAATGAGAAAGGGAATATAAATGTGGTGAGGGATTTTCCAAAGTCACGATTTCAGCATTTAGGGAATTACTTGATTAAAGATTAGAAAACAACATACCTTCACCTACCTGAAAAGTGGACAAGTTGTTGAAATTTGCAACAAGAAACTGTGGAATTGACATCCAGAAAGGACAAAAATTGACCACATAACTAGTGTGAGATTCTAGTGACACATGAGTGAGGAATTCAATTACACATTAGTGCTAAATGTGGGTGTCTAATTTATTTATCCCTTAAATAAATTGGAAAATAAATTGTAATTTCATCTCATAAAAACTTGTAACAATTAACTAAGTCAGAAAGACTGAGTTAGCTCAAGAATTTCGGGTTGAGGGTAAAAGGTGAGGCATGTAGAGTGATTCTATTATTCTGGGGTCCAACTCCAGTTAATTCACTAGTGTGGTGCATGTGTAATCAGTTAACTCAAACTAATTGAGTTAAAATAAATTTAACTAGTTCTAACTGAGTGATGAGCTAGTAAGAGGTCCAGTGAATTAAATTAGATTTAATTCACAAGTAGTGATCAATCATATAACTAATGATTCGATATCAATAGTTTCATGCATGTCAATTCTGATGAAAACTTAGTTGATATAGAGGTTAAAGGGAAGTTAACTATCAGTTGTATTATTAGCGAATTTCTCGAGCGCAATTATAAAGTCATAGGAAGGCTCATGATGGATTGCGCAGTCAAGAAAGGTTAATTATCCTATTTAATAGGGATTAATTACATAGGGATTGTGTGAGAAATGTTGGGCTAAACAGGGGCTGGGAATTGGCTAAGTGTTGGTCAATTTTGCTTAAGAGTTTCTAGTCAGTTTTGAGCAGGATCACGGTGAGGCGATCGGCAGAGTGCAGGATTTTCTCGGTGTGAGAAAGAATTTTATTATTTCATGATTACTTGACTATGTACAATATATTATAGAGGGGTTTTGAGTAGGTGCTTTCCCCAGATACATCTTGTGTTGTGTGATTTATAATTTCTTTCTCTTACTTGCATGTGATAGGGCGATCATGTTTTATATTCCGCAAATATAGTAGAAGGATTTAGTATCTTTTTTTAGTACATTACATGATCGGATTTAATCCATTGGTATAGAGTTTCTATATAATTTATACATGGTATGAAAGCACCAAGAATCAAAATAGAAGAGAAGAAATTGAGTTTGTCTTGAACATGTTCAAATTTGCATATTTATTCTTCAGGATCCAACAACAGATCAAGATGTCTTTCAATGGCTTGAAACTCGAATTTGCGCTCGAGGGAAATTCAAATTATATTGCATGGAAGGACATGATGGAGGCAGCCTTGGAGGATAACGGGTTGAAGGAATTCATATATTTTGATATTCCCAAGACTGCAGCAGCAGATCCCCAACGTCTTGATGAATGGTAGAAGAAGATAGAAAAGGAAAGAGGGATCTTGTTAGAGGGAGTTCGAGATCATATTTTATTGAGTCTCCATGGGAAGGTGACTCCATATGTTATGTGGAAGGCCTTGATAGATCTGTTTTAGAACAATAATGACCAAAGGAAGTTGGTGCTGAAGGACAAGCTCAGAAAGATCAAGAAGGAGGAGGGCGAGATGGTACCAACATACTTGGAGAAGTTCACTCAATGTCGCGATGGGCTTGGAATTGTTGGTGTGACTGTAGCCGGTGATGACTTGGTGAGCCTAACACTTCTAGGCCTTCCTAAGAGTTGGCATAGTTACCAAGACTCTGTGAATGGGAGGGAGAAGTTACCAGACTAGGAGTGTTTGTGGTTCGACTTGGTAATATAAGAGATAAGGCAGAGCACCAGAGACGGGACCTGCAACACCAACAAAGAAGAAGATTCTGCATTGGTCGAAAAAGGAAATAAGGCCAAGGGAAAGAAATCCCAAGTCGAAGAGGGCAAGAGAGACTTGTCCAAGATCAGATGTTTTCATTGTCACGAGCATGGGCACTATGCTTAGAATTTTCCACAGAAGAAGGCAAGCAAGAAGGAGTCTGTAGTTGTAGCGGGTGAAGCATTAGCTTCACAGTTCAAGCCTAATTTTACTCTCATTGCATGCATGGAAAACACTGTAATGGGATGCATGTGGTATCTAACAGTGGTACCTCGTTCCATATGCCAGGGAATAGATATCTCTTCAGTGACTTGGAGGAGAAGGACCTCCATCAGAACATAGAGTTTGGAGATGACGGGAGATATAATGTGACTGACATAGGTATAGTTACGTTTCAGAGGGATTTTGGCTCCCCTCTCAGACTAGTAGATGTTTTGTATGTTTTAGGCCTAAGGAATAATCTTGTCTCCGTAGCAGTATTGGAAGACCGTGGTTATGAAGTGATGTTTAGAAAATAAAGGTGTTCCTTAAACACATAGCCTCGAGACAAGTGAAACAATATCAGTGCAAGAGTCAAGAACCTATATGCTCTCAAGGTTGAGGATGCATGGAAAGATTTGAGGAGAAAATAAATGTTTAATGACTTGGTCGTTGAGAGAGAGAAATTATCTCTCACCATGCATCCTCATAAGTAGTCTTAGAAGGTTGTGGAGCAGCCACAATTGGAGAAGTAGAGAGGAGACCGAGTGGAAGAGTCCACTTAAGAAGAGACCTCCAGGAGGGGGAAATTTTGGTCCATAACGGCATAGGGAGTACATGCAGCTATACCTCCAGGTGTGAGGTGGGGTGATGTGCAGATATAATCCCTAGAAGAAATTTTGGTAGGGTCCATTGAGATGGTGTGTCTCATGGATCAAAACTGGCTACGAGGAGCCCACAATAAAGAAGTGGCAAGAATGATCAGTTGGATTGATGTAGTCATATGTTAGGAAGAAAAAAATCAGAGTGGCATATGTTGGATACTGGAGCGCAGATTAGAGTTGGCAGCATCGCAGAGTGCATGGATGCAGATGTTAGAAACAATGCAGATATTTCAGTAGACAATGCAGTAACTAGTAGCACTTGGAAGACTCTGATGATAGATGCATTATATCGATTCAGTTGTTCTGAGGCTATTCAATTTTAGGAGTTGCATGTGCAAACAACACTAGAGAAGTGTTGCATGTAGAAAATTCCAAAGGTACTGGATTGAGAAAGATTAATCCCTTTCTTGTTGAGAGGGAGTGTTGAAATTTGCAACAAGAAATAGTGAAATTGGCATCCAAAAAGGACAAAAATTGACCACATAACTGGTGTGGGATTTCAGTCACACATGAGTGAAGAATTTAGTTACACATTAGTGCTAAATGTTGGCGTCTAATTTATTTATCCCTTAAATAAATTGGAAAATAAATTTTAATTTCATCTCATAACAACTTATATCAGTTAACTAAGTTAGAAAGACTAAGTTAGCCTAAGAATTTCGAGTTGAGGGTAAAAAATGAGGCATGTAGAGTGATTCTATTATTTTTGGGTCCAGTTACAGTTAATGTACTAGTGTGGTGCATGTGTAATCAATTAACTCAAATTAATTGAATTCAAATCAGTTTAACTAGTTCTAACTGAGTGATGAGCTAGTGAGAGGTCTAGTGAATTAAATTAGATTTAATTCACAAGTAGTGATCAATTAGATAACTGATGATTCACTATTAATAGTTGCATGCATGTCAACTCTAATGAAGATCCAGTTGAGATAGAGATTAAAGGGAAGTTAACTATCAGTTGTATTATTAGCGAATTACCCGGGCACAATTATAAAGTCACAAGAAGGTTCATGATGGATTACGCAGTCAATGAAGGTTTATTATCCTATTTAATAGGGATTAATTGCCTAAGGATTCCGTGAGAAAGGTTGGGCTAAACAGGGGCTGAGAATTGGATAAGTGTTGGTCAATTTTTCCTAAGAATTGCTAATTAGTTTTGAGCAGGATCAGGGTGAGACGATCAATGGAGTGAAGGATTTTCTCAGTGTGAGAAAGCATTTTATTGTTTCATGATTCTTTGACTATGTACAATATATGATAAAGGGGTTTTGAGCAGGTGCTTTCCCCAGATACATCTTGTGTTGTGTGATTGACAATTTCTTTTTCTTACTTGCATGTGATTGAGCAATCATGTTTTAGATTTCAAAAGTATAGTAGAAGGATTCAATATCTTGCTTTAGTACATTACATGATCGGATTGAATCCATTGGTATAGAGTTTCTATATAATTTCTACACAAGCTATGCATATGAAAAAGTATGGTTGTTGTTGTTGGATCATGGAATGTGAAGTGAAAAAAAATATGATCTACTTCTTCTTTCTATTGGTTGTATGAATAGAGGATGAATATGATTTGGAATATTTATTGCTAGGGAAATGCTAATGCCGCTGAACTCTAAAGTTGAGTCCTCATTTATTAGAATAATGTTGCGAGCTGCTGAAATCATATTGTCTTCATTCATTCCCACTTGGTGGCATAATTATTATCTATGTGAATAGATGTGTCGATGTCGAACATAGAAATAAATTTTTGGATTACTGGCCATTAATGAATGTCATTAACCAACACGAGACTACTCATCATTGATGTCAATGAGAGTCAGGATGCCTAAGTACATATTACTAGGTACGAATAGATTTGTCGTAGTCGAGTCACCTAGAAGATCAAACAAACATGAGACATTGATGTATTCTCATTGTTTATTGGCAAGAGAACTTGACATTAAGGCACCCAAGCCTCAAGGTACTAGAAATATGATGTGTCAGAGTTGATGGGTCAAGACATGCTAGAAGGGAGATCTTAATGAATCTTCCATCATCCAACGCGAGTATACAACAATAATTTGACGAACCATAGATTAAATATTTTCATTATGAAGAAAGGTTTATTTGACAAAAAACAAAGGGGAAAATGGGGTGAATCAGCATTGTAAGGGAGCTAAATGAATTTATTTTTGGGTTAAGGGTGACTGAAAATGAGGTAGGAAAGTATGAAGATTGGAAATGGAAAATGAGTTTTGAACTTTAGTAGTATGGATACGGAAATTCATGGATGAATTGTAAACTTAGAAAGAGGAAAATGAATAAGTTCATAATGATATTAGTGGCATTTTAAAAGGTTTCTTTGGAAGAAATTGACACAGTGGATTTGATCAAGTTATCGCCTTCAAGATTTCTTTTGGAACAAGTTTTTCTTTAAAAAATGCGGTCTTTGAAAACCACCCATGCATAAAATAGTCCTATTATTGTCCTCAATCCTGAAAAAAAAATTAGCACTATCCTGAAATAAAATGTAAGATTTGCAAAAATTCACAAATAGTGCTTAATGAAATAGATTCAAGGAAAAATGAAATACATTTTTACTTGCCGGCCGTGGTGCATTTTAGGCTATCTTTCTTTCTAGATGCCTCTTTTGAGTGCTTTAAAAAAATAGATTAGAGTAAATGCATGAAAAACATGATGTGATAGTTTTTTTTTTTTTTCTATTTTTAAGAAGATTCAAGGTCCATTTGCTTCAAAATCCAAAAAAAATGACCATTTTTTTATTGTCTCAAATGCAGATGAAAAATATGCCATGGCGTAGATCTCAGCAAGACCAGTCCAATGACGCTTGAATCTTCAAAAACAAACACTGTATGAAAAAGTTATGGTCTTTTGAAGCTTTGGCAAAAATGTAGTGAGGGGTGCCATGCGGCAACACTAGAGGGTGCTATGTGGACGCTGAAGTGGGTAGATGACATTACATACAGACGTGGTGAGTTGAATGTTCAAGGTGGCATGGTGGAAAATGAGGTAATGACTGTGTAATGTTGACTAATAATATGCTACCATGTGGACCAATCCATGTTCTCACATGGTAGCAAAATTGTTGCCTAGTTAAGGATTGTAAAAATTGTAGAATAGTTACAAATTTTGTCTTTTATTGGATTTGAACTCATGACCTCTCTTTTACAAATTTAAATACTTACCAATAAACCACAATTAAAATTTGTGAAATAAGAGCCATAAAAACATTAGTTAAAGTTAAAAATATTAATCATTCTACAAATTTGACTAATGATGCATAAATTTGAAAAATGTCTAGCAAACAAAACTCAAGATTTTTAGGTGAAAATCGAGTGTCTAAGGGCACTTCTCAATCAATTTCATGCCACCAAGGTATTTGATTTTAATTGAACTCATCCTCTTTCCAAAAATAATGGATGTCACAACCAATTTATTCTATAAAAATTGGGAAAACATTGAATCTACAACTTAGATTTGTTTTTTTTTTTTGCAGGTTTTTACAAGGTGTGGTACAGTAGAATTCATGGGTCATTTTCTCACAAACTATCCGTTGGATTTTGCTCAAATTTTTTGAACATGTTTCTATTGTTCTAATGTTTATGCACACCAAAAATTAACATCACTCAATGCACGAATTTTGAGATACAATTAAAATTGTTGTAAACTTAAGAAACAATTTTCTCACAAACTAGAGATTGGATTGGGCTGAATTTTTTTGGGAAGGTTCCTATGGTCATAATGTTTCTACATATAAAAAATCTGATATGTACAATGCACATATCTCAAGATATAAGTGAAATAGATGAAGGTTACGATACTCATTTTCTCAAAAATCGTGAAGCAGATTGAGCTGAAATTTACAGGGATTTTTCATTAGAATATTACGCACTTCCTATACAAAAATTACGAAAACCCAGTTCCTAGTTTGTGAGATATATTCAATTTAATTGCTGCATTTTTTATTTTGTTTTTGTTGTAATTTTTATTTTTATTTTTAATAGATAAAACTACATATTTTTAGATAGATGTATTTCGCATTAATCAAATTGTTATGATTTGGTCGAATTTTTGAACCAAATGATATGGTTCATCCTCAGGACAAGATGAATTTTTTGTTAGCAAATGGAGACAAATCAAACTGAATATTGAAGGTGAAATTTAATTTAGGAATTTTTACATCGTCAACAACTTAAAATATCACTACTTTGAAATTTAGGTCGCAATAACACGCAAGAAGATAACATACTTTGAAATTTAAATAACATTATATATATATATATATATATATATATATATATATATATATATATATATATATATATATATATATATATATCCTACTCTACTTGAAAAAAAATCTTATTCAAGTATATGAATACTTCCAATGGAACCATGTGCATAACAAGATGTTAGATATACTCATATGTAGGTTTGACAGATAAGCTTTGATATCTATCAGTATATGAGAGACCAAGTGGCTTAATTGAGATGATGTCAGAAGATAATGAATAATGGAGTGCTGAGATTCGACGACTGTCTTGAACCAAGATTCAATGTAATCTTGTCTTCCTTGGCTTCCTTATATCATGCCATGCAAGTCTTTCAGAGATGTGATCTCCATTCATAGAATCTGGTGATAGGCATGAAAGAAAATTTTCAATATCAGGTTCCAACAACTTCTTTTTATCAACATGCATCTATGATTCTTGGACATTATTTAAATCTTCTTCTTCTGGTTGTTGTTCTTTAATTGCAGCTGGAGAATCATTTTTAAATACCTCAAAATTTTAAGTGGGTTGAGGTATTTTATTGTTGGGGATATGAAATGGTTGTGCAGGTAGTGGAGTGGGAATGGATCTTTGGGCTGCTTGTGTGGTGGTAATGGGAAAGGTTAAATTGAGGTCAACTGAGGGTGAAACTGATGTTGTGGTGGAGGTGAATGGTATGTGTTATCACTCCAATAATTCTCAAGGGTTGTGTATAATTTTGGTTTAGGTAATATTAGAGGTAACCACAAACCTATTTTTAAGCCTTAGGATCTAGCCTTCCTAATGCTCAGAGAGGGCTCTCTCTATATGAATCACTAGTTCAGATGGATAGACATAGGTCTGTATTCCATAAGGCTAATGGAGTCAATGTATCAAATAGTGAGATCAGAATCAAGGTTCTAAAGGGAAGTGTTCACATGGCAAGATAGCTGAGTAAATTCAGATCCTTAGGTTGATGGTGAAAATGGTTTCAATCAGGATGCAAGAGAAATTAAGGGTTCTTAGATCTGGATAATGAGGGAAAAGACAGAGGTCAATAAAAAATAAGGAGCAATTAAGAATTTCCTAATCTAGATATCAGTAGAAAACATGAAGATGACATAACAGTGCAAGACAGAGTTCTTTTAAACATATTTTGAAATAACATTCCTGTTATACATTTAGATTTAGAAAACATGCAAATATGTAAAAAATTCAGATAAAAACAAAGAACAATTGAGAGTACTTCACTGAAGTGGCCCAACACATGAATCCTGTAATATAATCTCTATATTTCTCAATCTAGTGTGCTGACTTGAAAATGGTACAAAGAACCCTCTAGTTCAGGTCAATACATCTATAGAAGTGTTTAGCAATCCAAATCCACCCTCAATACTTCAAAATGTAAAGTATTATACAAAAGCTCTTACAAAATATCCTAAAACAAACTTACGAATTATTCATGGAAAAATAAATATCTTCATGCAAGAAGAAAGAGATAACTATCTAACTAATGCAAGCTATCCTTGCTTTTATTGAATTTACGGTTTTGCTGTTTTTAATCTTTTGCTTATTTGCCTCATGTTGTTTGCTCAACGCTGGATGTTTGTTAGGCAGTTGAGTGTCCTTTACTTTGGCAGCTTTCACTCTAATTTGTAATTTATGTTTGACTTTAACCTCTGAATTTCACCTGATAGAATTTAACTCTCATACTCTTTGACTGTAACTGCTTTGTTATTGCTTTAAATTTCAATGTTACTGTTGTTATGTAACTATAAAACTGTCTGCTCTGTCACTACTGCTGTTCTGTAACTATAAAATTGTCTGCTCTATTTTACTGTTGTTCTTTTCATAGTAAATTAGTGAATTTCTCCGAAAATTCTACCTCTGGTAATTTGATCTTTATCATCCTTCTAAATACTTCATCTGCCTCTGTATATTTTGAGAATGTAGGCTTGTTGATAAATAAATGTTTTACCTCATGTGTAGGTAAAAGAGATTCTCAAAACTTTTGTAGAGTACCTTCCCTATTGGAATTCCTTGTGAAGAAGGAAGGTTCGCTTGATCCTTGGCTACTTCTCTCATTTTCTTATCATAATCCTCTTGTTTCATCAATTTGTCATGAATAACTAGAGGATTTGGCAGGCCTTTCTGCCTCAAACTATCAAACTTCATCATGAACCTGGTTATGGCTATCTCCATGTTTTGGCAATTTTCTTCCAGTTGAATCATTAAATTT
>JAXQQM020090480.1:0-38170 GCA_034641835.2 Pinus albicaulis | reverse complement strand
CATGAAAATGTGAAGTTGGGAAACACTTTTTGGCCTTTTTTTACGTTGAAAATTGTAATTTTCTATGATTTTCAACTTCAACTCCACTAAACTCATATTTTTATTGCAAATTATGCTTTGACATAAAAACAAGAATTGTAGAGAATTGTCTTACCTCCATACCCATATTTTTTTTTAAAAAAAATATTGACATATAGAGGGGTAAATTTCTTGTTTACTAACTGCATATACTTGAAATTTTCAGGCAAACATAAATAGTCACTTTATCATCCTTTACTTTTTTTAGGGAAGGTTATTCATTTTTTGGAAAAAAAACCATAGCATCATAATCTGCATATATTGGGCTAGTGCACAGACTATTTTTCGGTAATTTTCGGATTAAATCACTATTTTTTATTATTTTTTGAAATGGACGAAGACAAAAAAACAGTGATGTTTCAGTGCATTTTATTATCCTTTGATTTTCTTTTCAATGTGATCATCAATAAGAAAAATGAGAGTACCCTTTTGAAGTAGACAGGGAGAGGAAGTGCACTATGATTTTTTTAAATTTTTTGGTGTCCTCGTTTGAAAGTTATTGAATTTTCATTCAGTGCAATTTTTCGAACAATGAAATTCCACAGTGACATAGTTTAGTAAAAAATTAATAAAAAATTGAATTTTTTAATGAAACTCCACAAATCTCATATCATCATAAACTAGATTCAGAGATGAATCTAATGGTACTTTGTCCGACATATAACATTTTTTTTTTGTAGGTGTTCTGCCCCTCCAAAGTTGCAGGTTCCTGAAAACTGCAGAATTTTCTGTGTTTTTCGTTGACCAGAAACTCTCGGCCGAGATAATGTCTCGGACGAGAAATTTATAAAACTCTCGACCGAGAGTTTAACCCGCCTAAAGTTACATTTAAACGCATGGCCAAACTCTCGGCCGAAAGTTTAAAAAACTCTCGGACGAGAGTTTGCGCCCGAGAGTTTACCCGATGAAACTCTCGGCCGAGAGTTTAGAAAACTCTAGGACGAGAGTTTAGAAAACTCTAGGCCGAGAGTTTTGAAAACTCTAGGCCGAGAGTTTTCTAAACTCTCGGCCGAGAGTTTTGAAAACTCTAGGCCGAGAGTTTTCAAAACTCTAGGACGAGAGTTTAGAAAACTCTAGGCCGAGAGTTTAGAAAACTCTCGGCCGAGAGTTTTATTAAATGTTTTAATCAAAATTTTTAGGGGTTTATATGTTTACGGTTTTATATGTTTAGGGTAATTTATTTATTTCCCTCTTTTTAGATATGAATTTGTAATACTTTCTAGTTAATCTAAATAGTTATTAAAATAATTATAATATTTATAAAAATATTGAAATATTTTAATAATTAAATTGTTTTTAATTAAATATTTTTAATAAGTAATTTAATATTATCTTTAACCTTTTTATTTTTTCTTGAATACTTAAAGAATCCCCTAATAACTAATTAACTAATAATTATTTAATCTCCTTAACAACTAATTAAATAACTAACTCAATAACGACTAGCTTTCTAACGACTATAAAGGAGTTTATATGTTAGGGGTTTATATGTTTAGGGTTTAGGGGTTTATATGTTAGGGGTTTACATGTTTAGGGTTTAAGGGGTCAAATGGGTTAGGGGTTTTGGGGTTTAGGGGCTTAAATAGGTTAGGGGTTAACGAGTTAGGGGTAGGGGTTAAGGGTTTAAAGGTTTAGGGTTTAGGGGGTTAAATGGGTTAGGGGTTAGGAATTAGGGTTTAAGGGGTCAAGGGTTAAGGGGTTAGAGGTTTAGGTGTTTAAGGGGTTGAATGGGTTATGAGTTGGGAATTAGGGTTTAAGGGGTTATAGGTTTAGGGTTTAGGGGGTGAAATGGGTTAGGGTTGGTTTAGAGATTTAGGGGGTTAGGGGATTTAGCAGTTAAGGATTTTAGGGGTTAGAAGTTAGGGGTTAATGGGGTTAAATGGGTTAGGTTTTTAGGGGTTTAGGGTGTTGAATTGGTTAGGGGTTGGGAATTAGGGTTTAAGGGGTTAGGGGTTAAGGGTTTTAGAGGTTTAGTGTTTAGGGGGTTAAATGGGTTACAGGTTTAGAGGTTTAGGGGGTTAGGGGATTTAGCAGTGAAGGATTTTAGGGGTTAGGGGTTAGGGTTTTGGGGGTTAAATGGAATCCACACTTAAATGGGTTAGGATTTTAGGGGTTTAGGGTGTTAAATTGGTTAGGGGTTGGGAATTAGGGTTTAAGGGGTTAGGGGTTAAGGGTTTATAGGTTTAGGGTTTAGTGCGTTAAATGGGTTACAGGTTTAGAGGTTTAGGGGGTTAGGGGATTTAGCAGTGAAGGATTTTAGGGGTTAGGGTTTAGGGTTTTGGGGGTTAAATGGAATCCACACTTAAATGGGTTAGGTTTTTAGGGGTTTAGGGTGTTGAATTGGTTAGGGGTTGGGAATTAGGGTTTAAGCAGTTAGGGGTTAAGGGTTTAGGGGATAGGAATTAGGGTTTAAGGGGTTAGGGGTTTTGGGGTTTAGGGGCTTAAATGGGTTAGGGGTAGGGGTTAAGGGTTTAGAGGTTTAGGGTTTAGGGGTTAGATGGGTTAGTAGGAGTATGTTATACTAAATCATTATCCCGACATTTACTACAGAGGCATCATTATTACTCATACTTCTCCTTTAAAAGTCTAAATGACATCGCTCCTCATGTCAAGCTTTCAAAATCACAGAAAAGTTCCTAAAAATCCCCTAAACATTGGTATTGCACTTTCTCTATTCATTGTCTGCGGTCCCGCACCTAAAGTTCAGCTCTCCTACGGAACCCTACTGCACGTTCTTTGTGTTATGGGTGCAGACCTCTGTAAAATTAAAAAAGGCGAGAAAGTAAAGATAAAAAGTGAATTTCAGATGAATTCTAGAAGATTCTAGATGGGAATTTTCGGGAATGGATACGCTTTGAGAAGGTTCATGCATCCCTCACTTGATGGAGCTAACCCCTTGATGTAAGGAGCTAATACCTTTGAAGGAGGATTCTATCCCTTCATATTTGGAACAAAAAACCTCCTCTTTTCCACTATAAAAAGAGGCCTTGGGTAGCCTCAAAGGGAGTTCAAGCTTAAGATATTTGAAGTTAAATGCTGTTGAGATTCAGACTCAATTAACTAAGACTTTCTGTGAGGTTAAATCACTCATCTCTATATGTCTTGGTTCAAAGAGTGCAATGCTTGTCAAATTAGAAGAGATTCCTGCTTCGGACCCCAGGAGGACCTGCACAACATCAAGGCACGGGTTGTAAAGGTTTTCTTTATTTGAAGTTAATACAAATATACTCATTTCTCTAATTAAACTGTCGATTCATGGTTTATTTCATAAATTCCTTGATCATTATGATAAGTATGGTTTATAATAATGTCTATACAGGTGCTGCGTAATCTTTTTGCTTGTTTGTGACTGCAGATTCACGAGGAACGTTCTTTCAGTGCACGGGAAGGACTTCAACGAGATCAAGCAAGCGCTGGACATAAGGTAAGCCTTACACCTATATAGTGTTTTATGAATCTTATATGCTTAGAGAGAGATTAGTATAATTGGTTGTTTGTTGCTAGTTACCTTTAGTACTAGAGAGATCGGTCTTGTTCGCAAGACGGATTAATCTACACAACAAAATGGCGACTCCACTGGGGAAAGAACTTGTTGTTTTTGGTTCTCTTTTATTTTTGATTTGAGGAAACATTTTTTCCTGGTTTTTGATTGATACATATCTATCTGGGTATTTTAGATTTTCCCTGTTTTTGAAAATTTAGAAATATTTCAAGTTTTTCTATAATTTTTCCTAGGACCGCACTCTGCCTTACTTTGACAGTGCGGGCAGGTTCGCACTTTCTCTAGAGAATACAGTGCGGGACCGCACCTATCAATACTGTTTACCTGCGGACCCTGTTAAAATTTTAGAAAATCTCTAGATTTCTTTTTCTAGTTTATTTTTAGCTTTTGGTTTCTGCCCAGACTGATTATTGTTTCTATCAAGAATTTTTTGTGAATGAACTCCAACAGTGTTGATGTTTTGATGATTTTCTAGAAGATTTTGCAGTTTGGATTGTTTTTCCACTTGGTCTTTGTAGCGATTCGAACTTTTGACAATTTGCAGTATCTCAGATTACATTGATCTCTTTTTGTCTTTTGAATCCGACCTGATTGTGAAAACATCCTATATTGAGACATTAAGCCTTTTGTTTCTTTGCAAATCTTCGAAAAACTTGGTTCAAAGTTTTGAATTTCATTTTTATAAAAACATATTTTGAGTGTTTTTGATCTATTTGTTATCTGAACGAATAGATTCTTAGTTTGCTGAACAACTAAGGAAAACATTCATAAAAAAAAATCTTAAAAGCTTTTACTCAATTTAGATTTTAGATCTCAAGATTAGATTTTGTAGTTTTGAGTAGTTTTTAATTTTTATAGCTTTCTTTCGAAGGAAAATTGTTTTTGCAGCTTCAAGTTTGGAAAGAAAAAGGATTTTGTTATGAGCTTTGATCATTTATCTCATTATTGAAAAGACAAAATATTTTCTTTCAATCATTCTTCATGTTTAAAGAAGGAATTGTTTATTAAAAGAATTGCATTCTCCAACTCTTTCTTTAGATAGAAAGTTCATTGAAAGAAAAAGAATTGATTATCATTCTAGGTGCATTTTAGTGTTTTTTGGAAGTCGAGTCTTCACATCATCCAAAGTTTCATTTCCGCACCCATTGACTTAAGAAACAGCTCCTAAAAGTAACGCTTAATTAAAATTCATATAGTAATCTTTTTATTTCTAGGGCTCTTATCACCAAAATAGCTTAGGCTAGTATCTTGGAGTAGGGAGAAATTAACTCTCCAAGATAGCTAAAACAAACAGTAGACAAATCTTGCGGTAGGAAGAATTCCAATTGTTGCATGTATGCTCTGGGAATCTCCTCTTAAAGGAGTTAAGCACGAGATCATATCTGAACCAGTGGGTTAATCAATCCTTCCTCATTGGGAACGATAGAAGATATACACGTATTAAAAACAGTAAACCTCGGATAGACCATTTTCGAGGAGCCTGGGGTCGCTTGTCGGTAAACCTTGGATTATTTCAAGGAGCCTTCAAGGGGATTTAGCTTTGTTACTCTGCCCTTGCGTGTGTTTCGGATCGTAGATTGTTCCCCCAGGTATATTTGTTTTAGTTGGTAACCTTAGTGGCTATAATCTTTAGGATTCTTTCTTAAGGTGACGGTGGAGGGAAGATCCCACTGTACCTGGAATAGACGTCGGCTAGACTCACTTGGACTCTCTGGAGGGTTATCTTCACTCGAGATGGTATAGTGGAGAAACTTGCACCGGTCTGTTTCATTAAGCAGGTTGTCGGGGTAACTGTTCCAACCGCCCTTTTCATGTTAAAATTCTACTAAGTTGGATTTCATCACCAACTAGTGTTTTTAATACGGAAAGTTACCTGTTTGTGTGTGGTTTGAACTCTTAGATTTTTAAGCAAATGATTCAATTGTTTGTTTCTTAGAGACTTTAGGTGTTTTTCATTAAAAATTTTCTTTGTTTGCGTGTGATTAGATAATTTTTAATCGTGGCGGAATTGCCGAGACAATCCTGGAGAATACAAGGGAAACCCCCTGAATATTCACCAAGTCAACTTGAAGGGCTTCGAGCTCTGGTACCACACAGTAGCCGTAGACTTAGGTCAACAGAAGTTGAAAGCTCCGCTATAGTTATACATCTTGATCATCAAATACCTACAACAGAATACATTCCAGAACCGATTTCAGTTTCTGAAGTTACTGAAAATATTTCTCCTTCTGGTGAATTATCTGACGAACCTGAAATCTCTGAACCTGAAACTGAATCTTCTGTGTTAGAAACATCCTCGGGATTTATCACACCAACTTCTAGCGATCCAGGTTCACCTAGGGTAAGAAATATCATTACAGAAAATCTTCCCTCTGGACTTATTTCTATTGAAGAACTTACTAATCCAGACGAAGACATATCTCTTCCCAACTCCCCTCAATCGTTAAATCTTAGGGAGCGTGAATCTATTTTCTATAGCCCCATTCGAACTAATCCTTGGTATCTCTCTTTAACGGACTTTTTAGAGAATCCGGGTCTTGCTTTTTATCCACCTCGAATTCCATTTCATCCTACACCCAGAGGTTATTATCCGTCATCTTTTATGGCTGGAGAGTCGTCCATGTTTTCTCAAACGCCTGAATCATTTTTACATGGTGGTCCTTCTGTTCCTTCGGGATATCAATCTTTGTCTAGTACTTTCTCGGGAGCAACTCCTCAACCCATCGAAAACGTGTTATCATCTGGTCTTGATGGACTTAAAATTGAAACGTCGAACGCAGAACAAATTTTTATGATGTCTGGTAATATTCCCAATCCTCAAACTCAAGGTAGTCAGTTTCCTTCTGGGGGGCAACCTCAGGGTAGTCAGTTACCGCCTGGGGGGCAACCTCAAGGTAGTCAGTTACCACCCGGGGCACAACCTCAAGGTAGCTTTTTCCCAGGACAAACTGTGGATTCATATTATTTTGGGGGGCAACCCAAGGACAGTACATACCTTAAGGGTATCAACCTTTAGGACAGTACATTCCTCAAGGTCAACCCCAAACTCAATATGCTCCTCAGGGTCCTCAACAACCCCAGCTTCAGTACGTGCCTCAAGGTTATCAACCTCAAGGGCAGTACCCAATTCAAGGTTACCAACAGCTTTCTGGTCAACCATCTGTTCAAGGAGCCGGAAATTTACCTTTTAATTATCAACCCTACGTTCAACCAGGTTTTGGTCCTTACGTTCAACCTTCTATGGGACAATACCCCGGAACTATGGTGTTGGATCCATCCCAATATCAACAGCCTTTGCAGCCTAATGTGCAGTTACCTTATCAACCTGGCCAGCCATTAGTTTCTGGTCCAACCCAGCAACCTGTTCAGCCAGCTATTCAAACTCCTGCACCTAGTTCAGTTCAGCAGACTGGGCCTAGTACACCTCAGACTCCGCCTCAAACTGCTACAACTACTGCAACGTCTGTTCAACCTATCACACCTGTTTCTGGAGTATCTGTAGCCCCGAGTTCGGCCACCCCTGTATCCGTGCAAATCCCTCAAGTCTCTGTACCTCAGTCAGGACCTTCAGTTCAGACTTCGGTTCAGATACCTATAGGACAAACCGGTACAAGTACAGTTGTTACAAGTCAACCTCAATTTACATATCAACCGTACCAGGGACAGCCGCAATTCGGTCCCTATGTACAGAATCCAAGCTATCAGTATCAACCGTACCCCAGTTATACTTATCAACAACCTCAGTATGGTCCGGTTCATCCTGGTTTTCCGGGAGGTTACACGATACCTAATGCAAATCCGATTCCTAGTTATCCTGGGTATCCGCCTCCTGGATATGCTTTGGCTTCTCAAGGTTTTCGTGACCCTAACCGTCAATTACCGTTTATCGCAACTTTGGACTTACCTGATTTGACGCGCCTTACAAATGATCCTATTTTCTATTATCAGAACTGGCCGCCAATGCCTCATAAGTTGCCCAGTGATATACCAAAGTTTGAAGGTAAGTCAGGAGAGGATCCATCGAATCATGTTATGACTTATCACCTTTGGTGTGCATCTAATTGAATTATTGATGATTCGATTCGCTTGCGTCTTTTCCAAAGAACCCTTATAGGTCTTGCGGCTAAATGGTACATCGAGTTACCACACAGCTCGTTTCATAATTTCAGTCAGTTAGCAACATATTTCTTGACTCATTTTCAGTAGCCTGTCAGATACGACAACGGCACAGAATTATTAACTTCGCTAAAACAATCTACGTCCACGTATATTTCTGATCATATTCATGAATGGCGACGTAGACGACGTTTGGTGAAAGTTTATATTCAGATCAAATTTTGGCGTAATGGTTTACAATCATTGTTACTCAAGACTGATCAATATTTAGCTGTTATCGGTGTTGTTACTCAAGAGCAAGTAATTGTTCCTCGGGGTTCTCAAGACTGGATCTCTACTTATACTAAATGTGCAATTTCACATGAAAATCCCACCTTCCAAAACAAGGTCAAATAGCAGATCGGATTCATGGTCTCATGTCACGACGATATCGGTACTAGCTAATTCTAAAAAGTAAGAAGAAATCCTCAAAGAATTCTTCTCCAATTATAACTTTACCTGATCTTCAAAGGAGAATCCCTCCCAAGTTTCCTACACATTCCTCCCAAGAAATACCCACTTATTAAAATCAAACCTATAGAAAAGAAGGGGAGGAACAAAAACAAAAAGAATTCGAAGGAGAAAAATGATAAAGATGAATCCAATGACGAAAAACATAAACCTCGCTATCCTTGTTTCATTTTTGAACAAGATCATTTCACGAAAGAATGTCCATATCGAGACGAAGTTACAAAATTCGTTAAAGGATTGCAACAACCTACTGTCTTGAAGGATCCTTTTCCAATTCAAGATAGTAAGATGATTGGTTCTTCCTCGACTAATTTAGAAGAGCCTATTATGATGATGTCTCATGTAAGGGTTGCGACGAGATTGCAAGATTACGGTTCTAAGAATCCTGTTGATGGTAAAGAAGCAGAGTCTTCTAATGCAAATACATCAAATACACCTCCTCCTGTTTCTGGTGTGCTACAGATCGAGAAACAAAATCCAGACTTAATAATCAAACCACCTGCTAAAGGTGTTCTTCGTAAATCAGCTTTCAATCCACATGTGAGAGCTGCTCATAATTACAACATTGTTGAAGACTTAGTTGTTTCTCCTTCAGCAATGTCAGCTTTGGAAGTGCTGCAATCATGTCCAGCACAGTGTAAATTATTATTGTCTGCCATAGGAGCTGTCGATGTTCAGGATTCTAACCTTATAATCTTCGATTTAGAAAATAGTACACCACGTCTTCCTCACCAAATGGCTTTCCAGATTCCAGTGTTAGTAAAAAACAGACCTATTTTTCGGACTGTGATTGATGAAGGAGCTTCAACGTGTATTATGTCGCTTCAGTGTTGGAAATCTCTTGGTTCTCCTACACTTAACCAATCTCCGACGATTCTAAAAGCTTTTGATGGTCGAGGTTTTCAACCTTATGGTATTTTGTAGGATTTACCCATAGGGGTCGAAGGTAAAATCATTAATCTAGATGTGGAAGTGGTTGATGCCCCTCTAGATTACAACCTTCTTCTGGGTCGTAGTTGGTCCTATGCTATGACTGCTGTTGTTTCTTCGGTATTTCGACTCATAAAATTTCCATATCAAGGAAAGATCGTGACAATAGATCAGTTAACTTATTTCTCGTCAGACCCAGCCTCTACAGAAACAATCCAGCATGTTGGTAAAACGGCTATCCCTTATAAGGATGTTGGAGTGGGATTGATTAAAGATTCTGGTTTACTAGGAACTTTTTCCTTTCCTCCTCCTAACGTATCGCCTTCTACTACAAGTATTCATATGATTTCATCAGACACTGTTATGTTTGATGATCCTTGGATTATACCTTCAGAATCCGAGATAGATTCATTTGATGGCGTGATGCCTTTGAGTCCATTTGAAATTGCGTACCAGGCTGTACAGTATTTTTCCGACCCCTCTTCAACCGAAATTGATCCAATGAATGGGATCCAAGAGGAATCACTTTCTATATCTAGTTCAGCTACAACGACATTTCCTGAACTTGTTCATACAGATGAGCAAATTCGTGAGTTTTTGTCTGTTGATGATTTACCATGGGAAGATCTACATCACCGATCTTCATTTTTACCTGAATTAGATCATTTTGAAAATGATTTCGCTTCAATTTTTACTGCCGAATATGCCAAGGAACCTCAGAATCCATTGCAAAATCCTGATTCTGAGTTAAATTTGCAAAATATATCTAGAACAGTTCCAATTGACATTTCAGTAAAACCGGGAATAATTGAAAACATTCATATAGGTGCTTGTTGTACAGATGAAGAAATTCAGACTTATAAAGCCCTTTTTCAAGAATTCCGTGACGCGTTTTCCTGGTCTTATGAAGAAATGCCAGGAATTGATCCATCGATCGTCGTTTATGAAATTAAGACTTACCCGGATGCTAAACCTGTTCGTCAACGATTATGTCAAATTCATCCTAGAAAAGCTGCTGCTATAAAAGCTGAAGTTGAAAAATTACTTCGAGCAGGATTCATTTATCCAATTCCCTTAACGGATTGGGTATCGAATATTGTTCCTGTGACTAAAAAACAAGGAATGATAAGAGTATGTATCGATTATAGGGATATTAATCGAGCGTGTCCAAAAGATAATTATCCAACTCCCTATATCGATCAATAATCGATGATTGTGCTGGCAGTGAATTGTTTTCCTTTATGGATGGCTTTTCCGGCTACAATCAAATAAACATACTCCTTGCAGATCAACCCAAAACAGCTTTTATTTTTCCATGGGGAACATTTGCTTTTTGTAAACTACCTTTTGGACTAAAGAACGCTGGAGCAACTTTTCAACGGGCTATGTCTTACGCATTTCATGACATTAAGCACATTGTCCAGCCATATCTCGATGACTTACTGCTCATTCATTACGTCAGGCCAATCATCCCACTCATTTACGAGCAATTTTTATGAGATGTAGGCATTATCGGATAAGGCTGAATCCGCACAAATGTGTTTTCTGCGTAGAATCAGGTCAATTACTGGGATTTGTTGTCTCGAGAGCAGGCATTCGCGTTGATCCATCGAAGGTCGAAGCCATCGTTAAATTGCCTCCTCCTTCGACTTTACGCCAACTCCAAATTTTGCAGGGGAAAGCAAAATTTTTACGTAGATTTATTCCTAACTATGCCAAGCTTACAAAGGGTTTTACCCGGTTGTTGAAACAGGACATTCCGTTCTTTTGGGACGAGATCGCTGATCGATCTTTTGATGCACTTAAACACACGTTGACCCATGCACCGTTATTGCATCCTCCCAACTACAACCAAGATTACATTTTGTACCTCGCTGCTTCTCATTCCACCATTGGGATGGTACTAGTTCAGGAAGATGAATCTCACAATGAACATGTGATTTATTATCTTAGTCGGAATCTGCATCCGATTGAAATCAAATACACACATGTGGAGAAATTGGCCTTGGCAGCTGTTCAAGCTATCCAACGTTTTAGACATTACATCTTGTTACGTAAAACCACGGTAATTTCTAATTGCAACCCTATGATGTATATTTTGACCAAACAATTGCTAGGGGGAAAATATTCCAAATGGATAGTTATCCTGCAGGAATTTGACTTGGAATTTGAAAAATCCAAGGCAAAGAAATCTTTGGTATTTGCGGAATTGATGTGCGATTTCCCCTCTACTGATACTGAAACAGTGGCAGAAGAGTCCATTGCGGACGAATCTTTGTTTCTTATCAGTACGCTTGATCCATGGTATGGGGATATTATTGTGTATCTCCAAACCCAATCTTTTCGGCCTGACATTTCACGAACTCAGCGACGGAAAATATGCTTCCAATCCCAACAATATAATATCATTGGTGATACACTTTATCGACGAGGAGCGGATTCTGTTTTCCGACGTTGTCTAACTCATGAAGAAGCTGAAAAGGTGTTAAATGACTGTCATTCTGGAGCATGTGGCGGTCATATGTCTGGGTATGCCACCGCCCAAAAGATATTGCGTGCAGGTTATTTATGGCCAACGTTGTTCAAAGATTGCATTTATGCGGTTCGGAAATGCCACAACTGTCAAATTTTTGATCGGAAAATGCGCGCGCCACCTGCTTCTCTTCACCCTATAATTGTTGTTGGTCCTTTTGCGAAATGGGGTATCGATTTTATTACATGTAACCCTCACTCGGTCGGGGGGCATGCGTATATTATCTTAGCGGTAGATTATTTTACAAAATGGGCCGAGGCGATGCCCACATATTCAGTTGACGACAAGACTGCTGCAACATTCATATTTAATCACATAATTGCTAAGTTCGGTGTTCCTCAAGCTATTATTATGGATCATGGAAGTCATTTTCGGAATGTCATGATGACTGAACTGACAGAACAACTTGGCCTACGCCACGATAGTTCCACTCCGTACTATCCGCAAGCCAATGGTTTGGTTGAAGCCATTAACAAAGTTTTAGTCACCATGATTAAACGAATCATTGGTATTCACAAGACGAATTGGCATTCCATGTTATTTTCAGCGCTTTGGGCATATCGAACCTTAGTCAAAACATCAACGGGTTTCACTCCTTTTCAACTGGTTTACGGTTTGGAAGCTGTGTTGCCGATTGAATGCGAAATACCGTCACTAAAATTAGCCGTAGAATTACTTCTAGCTACGTCTGAAGAGGAGAAACGTTTCTTGTACTTAGCCCAATTAGATGAGAATCGACGAAGTGCTGCAATAGCAAACGAGGCTCATGTTAAAAGGATAAAAGCTCAGTATGATAGAAATGTGACCCCTCGAAATTTTTCAGAAGGAGACCTAGTTTTACTTTATGATCAAGCCAACGACAAGCTAGGAGCTGGGAAATTCGTGCCTATGTGGCATGGTCCTTACATTGTGAAACGAAAGTTAGCAAAAGGGGCCTATGAGTTGATAGATTTTGACGGTGTCCCTTTGGATAAACCCAGAAATGGGCTTTATCTAAAGCGATATTATGCTTAAACTAGGTGTGGAGATTTTTGTTAGTTTAGATTTCTTTACTGTTGGTGTGTTTTAGATTAGAAAGGTGTGCCTAGTTTAGAAGTGTGTTTTTGTCACTATTCCTGCTTATCTGAGTTTTACTCTTGATATTGCAGATGTCGACGCCTCTTCAAACCTACATTGGTTTTGTTGATGGTGCTTGTCGTAGTACACGGAACATTTCTTCCGCAGCTTGGGTTATCTATTCACCCTCTGATGAGTTAGTATCCATGCATGGGGTAAGCCTTGGTCAAACAACAAATAACATTGCCGAGTATAGTGCAGTGATTGAGTTATTGTCTGAATCCATATCATTTGGAATTCGGATTTTGATTGTAAGGTTGGATTCTGAACTTGTTGTATTACAACTTAACAAGGTTTATACCATTAGAAATCCAGTATTGTTACGGTTGTTTTTTAGAGTTCGTCTCTTGGAACGTGAATTTGATTACATTGAATATCAGCATATTCCAAGATATTTAAATACATTAGCAGATTCAATTGCTTCTAGTATGATAAATAGACATTTGCAATAATTAAAAGCAGTAAAACAAACAACATTCACATATGTACACAGATAGTCGTCAAAATAGTGATATATCATAGTATAGGAGTGTTTTCAAAAAATATACATCGTCTTCGATCATAGGTTGGAAACACCTTATGATCGGCAAAAATGATAATACAAAATTCAAAAATATGAGTCTACACGATCATCCCATCACTGATGGTGATCACGATAAGAAACCACTGCCCGGGCCACCCTGCATAGGAACCTCCTGAAAGGTCCTGGGACTCCAATCACATATCTCTGTAGCCTGAGAGGAATGTCATCTATGCTGGTCTCTGGAATATCTAGAGTCAAACGCTCTAGATGATGCTCCAAATCAGTCAAAATCTCCACTGATTGGCCTGCTGGGGCTGGTGCGGGCGCAACTGGTTGTCTTCTCTCGTAAGGTTGGAGATGAGCTGGTCGATGTGGACCAATGTCTGTATTCAAAAAAATTTGGTTATTAGTTTTCAAAGACGATAAAAAATTAAAAAAAAAAAAATTTAGAACTTAGCAAACGTTGAAAAATAATTTTACCTGAATCATCCCACTGTTCCCCTGCAGGGAGAGTCATCTCTCTGTCACCGCGGAAATCTATCCCGGCATACGGAAAATCCTCTATCACAAAAATTTGGCAATCCAGCCAACGAAAATATGAAGAAGGGAATCGCACAATCTCAGTACCCTCAATAGCATGACGGGCCATCAACGCGGACCAATGAACCATTCTCGGTTCTCGAGGTCGACCGGCATCAACAACGATACTCTGTGGAGCTAACAAGGGGATCCTCTCCAGAGAAAAAGAAACAACAATGGATCCATATCCAAAGTTATTCAGTTTCCCATTTTTTTCTCTGGTTAGTTGGCCTTTTACATTGGCCAACACAGCTTCACACCAGTTAAAGATGGTGTCGCGAAAACAGTCCATGGAAATACGCATTTGGGAACCAGTAGCTACATGAAGCGCAGCACTCCCACACGGTTTGGTAACAGTAAAAGAAATAACTTTCAATTCAGGACAGATGATGTGTTTTATGTCAATCCGTTTGTCCTGAGGATTTTCCTGGTCATTGCAGAATTCTAGTTGGAGACTAGCGATAGTCTGGCCACCTGGCCTAGTCCTAAACAAAGAAACATGTTCGCCCCTCTTGGACAAACCAGTCAAGAAATATATATCCTCCAGCTCAATTTCGAGTCGGTGGCCACCAATGAAGAAGCACTGGTCCTCCACGTTCCATCTGTTTACCAACCATGTCAAGAGTTCTACTTGTGCCCTCATGCCAGAGATGGCCCAAAATTTGTATAAGCCACATGCTTTTAATGCCCTTTGTGTGGGAAAATGAAGTATTGCAGATTCATCTACTTCCTCGTGCTCACATTCTCGCCAGATAAGCATCTTGTTAATCCTACAATACAGAACAAGGCAAGTTAGAATAGTTTTATTTGAAAATTTTTGGCAAATTAATGAGAAATCATTGTTTTAAAATGAACCACGCGGGTATCGCACCCGCTCTTTGTAAACAGAGCGTAGGTCCGCACGCGGGCTGTGTGCCGGGTGCGAAACCCACGACTTTTTCCTTATAGGAAAAATTCGGGGTCCGCAGGTAACGTGTGTCTCACCTGCGGACCCCGCGGGTGCATTTTCAAACCATTTTTTGCCCCAAAAATTCAAACTAAAGCTTAAAAACAAATTTGAAACAGATGAAAAACAAGATAGAGAGGTTGTGGATTACCTGGGACTGACGGTTCTCGATTCCAATGGACGAATTTTCCAGAATCTTCACAGGAACTTTCTTATCCAAAAGATTTTTACTTTTCACTCTGAAACTGAACGGTAAAAATGAAATTGAAAAAGTCCTTTTTATAAGTTTTTTCGAATGGATGAATTTTTAATTTATTTATTTTTCACTTTAAAAAGGGTATTTTTGAAAGCATTTTTACTTATCTTAAACAGGTATGTGTAATGTTTCAAGTTTTTGTGCAGAAACTGGATTTTTCAGGTGAACTGATCATTTTTCAACAAAGAGCATACTTTTATCACTTTTTCGGACTCTTTCAAAAAATTTACGAAAAAGCGAAACCTTGGAGTCCTCTTTTAAGCCCTTTTCAGACTCTCTAAATATGAAAAGATTGCCGAGTACTTGACTATTCGAACTCGTTAAAGTAAATGAACAGTCATCCTTTCAGTATAAGTTTACCCCTTTTACGGACTGGAATGGACTATTTACGAAAAAGGTATACGTTGACTAAATACGGTCAATAGAGTTCTCTCCCGCATTATTTTATCCTTTTTCAGGCTCGAGAGACTAAATTTACGAAAAAGTACACCCATGGAGTTTTCTTAATTTTTTTCTTCTGACTCCCTAAAACTGAAAAACACCGAGTTTCTCCTATACTGGACTCGTTAAAACTTAACAGTAAAGGACCTGTTTAATTTTCAACAAGAATTAACCACTCCTTCTTAGGGTTCAAATTTTAAACTAAGTTGGACTCATCCGAAGGATGAGCTTATAACCAAGCAAATGTTATCCTCCTCAATCTTGTCAAAAAATAAAGAGGTAATTGCCAGAAATGGTGGGGGAAAAAGAGAGAAAAATGGGCGTGTTTGTTTTATTTTAAATTTTTCGAAAACTCAGTAAACCACTCTTGGACACGACACTTTCATTTACCTGGGTTGGGAAATCCTTTGCCTAACAGTTAATCAAACCGCATTGAAAGTCTTCAGCCGGTTTCTGGGTATTAGCTTTGGGTCAATTGTTACCAAGCCATCTGCAGTGTCGTTATGTGTTCAAGAGAACAGTTCAAATAAACCATTCATCTGCAAAATATCTGTCATCCATTTTTGACCATCCCTGAGTCAGTCCTTGCCAATATATTTTCAAGACTTGATCTATGATTTTGTGTTGTGGGCTTGCCTACAAAAGATCACTTTCTATCGACATCGGCACATTATCTAGGAAGTTGATCCAGAAATCGTCAGTACCTTGAAATCTTCATGCCTCAATGGCAGGTTTCTCGCCTTCGACGCCAGGTTGCAGCATTGACCTTCGATCGAACGATTCCATGAAATGTTCGACTTCAGCTCATTCATTCACATTTCATGGATTGTACTGAGTACTTTGAGAGCCATTGACATTACTGATGGTTTCTCTCACACTTGTTAACAGTTCACATCATTGACTGGTAATCAAGTGGTTTCTACCATGTTCGACTTTGACACATTCATTCACATGGATAGAATCGTACTGGTTCGAGATGCGGAAATCAAGACCCTGGATCTAGTTTCCACCATCCAGGCTGTGAGGAATTTTGTTTTCATCTATACAGTAGACTATTGATAAACAGATGGCTGCGTCCATACTATGTCTACATATATCTGTACTATGATGTATTCAAAATCATTCCTGTATCAGAACGATTTCAGTTAGTTTATAGTTAGTTTTTATCTAAGTATGGGAATGCCTACCTCAGTGATGACATATATATGTATATATTTTGCATTGAATGTTTTTACAGGTTCCGACTGGGGTGTCCACAGGATGATCTTTGAAATGATAAAGTACTGCACTCTTCATATATGACAGACTTTAGCTTCATCTATTCTAGACTTTTCACTTTAGGGGGCAATTTGTTACACTAAAAAATGTCATCCTGACATTTTACTATGAGTATGAGCTCATTATTACTCATACTTCCTCCTTTTGCAAGTCTAACATATCAGCTCCTCATGTCAAGCTTTCAAAATCAGAGAAAAGTTCCTAAAAATCCCCTAAACATTGGTATCGCACTTTCTCTATTCATTACCTGCGGTCCCACACCTAAAGTTCAGCCCTCCTGCGGAACCATACCGCACATTCTTTGTGTTATGGGTGCGGACCTCTGTAAAATTCAAAAAGGCGAGAAAGTAAAGATAAAAAGTGAATTTTAGATGAATTCTAGAAGATTCTAGATGGGAATTTTTGGGAATGGATACGCTTTGAGAAGGTTCATGCATCCCTCACTTGATGGAGCTAACCCCTTGATGTAAGGAGCTAATCCCTTTGAAGGAGGATTCTATCCCTTCATATTTAGAACAAGAAACCTCCTCTTTTCCACTATAAAAAGAGGCCTTGGGTAGCCTCAAAGGGAGTTCAAGCTTAAGATATTTGAAGTTAAATGCTGTTGAGATTCAGACTCAGTTAACTAAGACTTTCTGTGAGGTTAAATCACTCATCTCTATCTGTCTTGGTTCAAAGAGTGCAATGCTTGTCAAATTAGAAGAGATTCCTGCTTCGGACCCTGGGAGGACCCGCACAACATCAAGGCACAGGTTGTAAAGGTTTTCTTTATTTGAAGTTAATACAAATATACTCATTTCTCTCATTAAACTGTCTATTCATGGTTTATTTCATAAATTCCTTGATCATTATGATGAGTATGGTTTATAATAATGTCTATATAGGTGTTGCGTAATCTTTTTGCTTGTTTATGACTGCAGATTCACGAGGAACGTTCTTTCAGTGCACGGGAAGGACTTCAACGAGATCAAGCAAGCGCTGGACATAAGGTAGGCCTTACACCTATATAGTGTTTTTATGAATCTTATATGCTTAGAGAGAGATTAGTATAATTGGCTGTTTGTTGCTAGTTACTTTTAGTACTAGAGAGATCGGTCTTGTCCGCAAGATGGATTAATCTACACAACAATTCCGTATGAACTTGTTTATTAGAAGTAAGTCCTATTTCCTATAGAATTTCAGATCCAAACCTTCAATATGGCTGTCTAATTGGGGCTTGGATTATTAGAATCTCAGAAGCATAGATTGGAACAACTTAATGAGCTTGATGAAATTAGGCAAGATGCAGTTCAAAGAACCAGTTTTGTCCAGCAGCAAAGGTCCAAATGGCATGATAAATATATCAAGGAGAAAAAGTTTAAAGCAGGGGATTGGGCACTTTTTTTTGATTAAAATTTCAAAGAATTTCAAGGAAATTTTCAGACTCATCAGCTTGGGCCTTATGAGATTGAAAAAGTCTTTGAAAATGGAGCAGTCAGGATAAGGGAAATTGATGAAGAAAAGGTACCTCTTCTTGTGAATGGACATATATTAAAATTCTATCATAAGCCAATTTCAAGAGAAGAGTTTATCAAAATTTTCCAATATAATACTCATATGAAGTTAGTGAAGAAGAATCCTTCTTCTTCCCCAACTTAATATTTTTATTTTTCCTTTCTAATATATATATATATATATATATATATTATTCAAAAAAAAAATAATAATAAAAAATAATTGTATAAGTGTGAAAACCAATCAATGATTGGCATCCTTATACAGAAAATATAGGATGAAAATCAGGGTTTTGACATCTTATGTTTTCCATTCCATTTCTAAAAATCCCAAAAATATTTGTTCCCTTTATTTTCTAGAAAGCAATAAAAAGTGGTACATAACTACTTCCATTCTGCAACTGACATTCCATTCTGCAGCTGATACCACATTTTGCATCTCTGTCACATTTTTTTCAGTCTACTGAAGCAAGAATATTGAGCACATGAAATTGATAACTCCATTTGAAGATCGTCATGCTAAAGGATACCTGAAGAATCAACACTGAGGAAATAGCAACAAAAGGTTAGTTCTAAAGGTAAGTTACATAAATTTATTTAAATAACAAGGTCACAAACATTAACATGTATAGCGTAGATGATCACATGTTGCCTCAATATGTCATCATTTGATTTGATTTGGACTCATATCTTGTCATGGATCGGCCACATAATCCACATCATGTTTCATAACGGTCCATAACGCACTCCCCCATTTATGATTAAATAGTCATGTCCTATTGCCGTAACCTATCCATCTGCGTTTCTTAAAACGCCATAAAATATCCATATCATCCATACTTTCCTACAAATCCTCGAAGTCCTTCACCAGATCCGAAACCCAATTCACTTCATATAGAGAAAGATAATTTTGAAGGCTAGACTCTTCATGACAGAAGATATGGGTTTGATAGTTAGGACTGAACCAGTGGGAGCTAAATACATGGAGGGTTATCCTCATATCAAAGAGATGCTGCAAAAGGATAAGTGGCTCAAGTTTATAGAAAACTTTCGTGAGGTCTTTTGATGGAACAGAAGTCAAAATAGGAGATATAAAATTTTCAGTGACCGAGGCATTCATAGCTGAAGCCACAAAGTTCCCAAGAGTTGGTTAAAGGTGGTTTAAAAACAAATAATTTCACAGTGAAGCATGGAGAGTTGTCCTAAAAAACCCAAGTATGGATATTTGTGTTTACAAAAAGGGCATTCCTAGCTCAAAACTCAAGAATAAATGGAGAAAAATTCTTTTAATTTTGTAGAAGTTTATCACTTGTGAAGGCATATTTGGCTGCATGTTTGTGTATCATATTCCATTTTTTATGAAATTTTTGGAGGATGGTGAAATAAATCTCCCTTTATTTTTACTAAATAGTTTAAAAATAATGTCTACAAATGTACATAAGAGAATTAATTTTATAGAGAACACTATGCACCATCATGGGTTGGTAAAAATACTTTTTGAATTCCATATGAAAAGTATAGGAGATTCTTGGGAGAAATTTTTGATCAGAAACCATTTCCAAGATGAGCCAGAGTAGCCTAAGGGAGACAAGACTAGGAAAAGTAGAAGAAAGAAAATTGATACAAGCATTGAAGACAGAACTTGACCTCCACTACAACAAAATGAAGAGGAACTTACCCTTGCGGAGTTGATGAAAAAAAAGAAGTAGGGTAGAGTTAAGACAGGTGGTAAAACAAAAAAGAGGAGAAAGGTTACAAGTGAAGAAAAATTAAACCCTCTACAGCCAAGGAGAAGCTCTAGACTCCGAGGGACAATTAAGAAGACACCATCACAAGAACAGAGCTTGTAAATTTAGAGGAGGAACCTCCAGTTCCATCACCCATCAATATCTCTCCTCCACATAGCCCTATAAATTCTCCTATACATAAATATGAAGGCAGTCCCAACAGAAGATCTCTAGGCATAGACCCAACACAACAAGAGATATATGACTATATAGAGTCATTGGATGAAAGGAATGCAACAGTGAATCCAAAACTGCCTATCAATCCACAAGAACCTCTAGTTAACATCATTAAACAAGAAATCTATGAGTTAGAGTTATTGAATAGTTATATTAAATAGGAGAATGAAGATTTAAAGAAGCAGAACCAATTGGAGAAAGTCATTAGTGATAATGCCATCCTACATTTGGGACTGTGGTACAAAAATAACATAAAGTTAAAAATAAAGAAAAAATCACTGAAAATGATAGTCATCAATCTCAAATACAAACTCCTTATGAGGAAGCCTAGGATGGAAGTCACTTCAATGAAAAGAAAGAAGAGAAAAATAGATGTATTAGCATAAGTGTCCAAACAAATGAAATAGGAGAAGGAAGTTCACATTTTTGATGAATTGCAAGAGGACATGCAATGGTTTCTTAGTGGGGGTATGTTGAACCTCAGAATTGTCCTTTCTCTGACATCCTTTCTCATCACTTTTCCTTACCTTTTCATAATTCCATACACTCCAATCAATGATAACTGACATGTTTTATCTCAGAGAATGCATTTGAATGATCTCTATATTATATTTTGATGTTCTTTTTATTTGAATAGATTTTTGTAACTTAGCTATAGAACACAACCTATTCTACAGCTAATTGTTTTTTGCGCAGCTACTTTTATGGTTTGATAGGTTCTGAGGACAAAATAAAGGAACGAGACACATGTGCATCTCCAAAATGATCCATATATGGATTTCTTCCTATCCATTTGGTCAAATTCAACAGGAAAAGGTGTTTGTGATCGTGGTCAAAGTACGGTCAAAAGACGTGACCTGAGAACGAAGAACTCTTCATTCGCCCAGATATACAAAATCAAGATTTAACCACTTTGAATTTAATTCTATGTTTCGGTTGTAATCACCATTTGTAGGCGGAATTAGCTCCTGAAAGTTACATTTAATTTTGTTTAAATACTGGTTGTGTGAAGACCGAAGATAGTCTTAATTTTCTATAAACATTGTGTATGCTTTGATACTCTGTCTTTTTCATTATACGAAGGTTGTGTTCATGGTTCCAGTTCCCGTTTCTTCTTAATGCGCATATATTCTTCTAGGATCTCTACCTATTCTGTTGTAGACGACCCCTGCACAGGAGGAGGTTTTTCATTATTTATTTTAGTTAAAATTTCATTATCTCTGTTTTTTCAATTCATAAATAGATTCATATTGCGTTGCAACTTTTAGATTAATTGCATAGATTACATTTATGAATGCTTTCTTAGTATTAGCTTTAGAATGATTGTGTAATCTTTTGATTTCCTAGAACATCTCAAGAAAGTAGATTCTTCTATTTTCCACATTGGATTATGTTTAAGGCATTAGAGATCACAGTTGTTTAGTTTCTTTACATGTTTTTACACTGCTTTCCTAGATCAGATCCTCAAATATGTGTATAATTAGATCATGCCAAGAAGATGACTCTATCATACTTACAAATTGGATGCTTGAGTATTTGAAATATACAATAATTTGAGTTTTCCTTTACATTCCTTTACACTGCTTTCCTAGATCATATCCTCAATTAAATGTATAATTAGATGCTTGTAAATCATGCCAAGAAGATGACTTTGTCATACTTCCAAATTGGATGCTTGAGTATTTAAAATATACAGTAATTGAGCTTTCCTTTATATGTTATTTAAATTCTTTCTTAGATTAAAATCTTTAAACTAAAGTATAATCAATTGCTTGTAAATCATGTCAAGAGGGTGACTTTATCATACTTCCATATTGAATACTTGAGTAGTTGGTCATACAATAGTTGCTTTTCCTTTGAATTTGCTTTCATTTCGATTAGCATTGTCCTTTAAATTATTAGTCATAAGATTCATATTTCAATCCATGGAGTAGAACTAAATTAATATATATTATAATTAACTTTAATTTCCAAAAGCTCAAAGTCATTAGAATAGATAGTCTATTTTTAAATAAAATTCTAGCCATTTAAGGTTGATTCATTTTTATGCAAATTAGAATAGCTAAAGAACACTTCCTTTTCTTCCTTCTTTCAAAATTAGTTTTAACATTTAAATTTCTTTAGATTCAGTAGATTCATTTCATAGTTCTCATTTCTTAAAATTAACCTTTAGACATAAAGAACAAAACCCCCCAAAAACAAACATAGAAACATACACAACGAAGTAAGAAGAAGGTTGACTAAGAATATATAGTGCACCACACTTCATCAGATTACTAACCTCGGTTGATGATTTATGTTGAAAAATTTAAGGCATTAAATTGGCTAAACACTTAGCACATCCTTTTGTAGGTGTTTTGACTAGCAGTTGTATTTGTACCCTGCTATGGTCAACAACCTCTTTTCTATTACGATCCAATAAATTTTCATGTCGTTGAGTGTTAAAAAAATTGTAATGTGTGACGATAACAACTTTGGGTTTGTATAATTATCCTTCAACCCATAATAAAACATCTAATCAGTATGATTATTTAATTATATTTCAAAATCTCTTAATTAAACACCCCCCTATGAAGTGATTGAGGTTTCATGTAGGATCTTGATGAAGTAAAATGTTGTGTTGACACAATCCACACAACATATTTCTTTCTTCATTATTTATTTCATAGTAGGCCTCTAGGAAACTAGTTGGTGAGGTTATTTCATAGGGATTACTTATCAACAATGCTTTTCCCCGAAACATAAAATATTTGTCATACAAATACATATTGTACCTAGGGGATGGTGCCCTACAATTAAGTCTAGATTCCATTAGTAAACCAAGTTGTATCTTCTATTTTTGCAATTTCTTCACCTGGTTTTGTAACTAAGAGGATTTTCTAGCCTCTGTTTTTATTTCCTTTTTCCACTAGTCCCATTTAGACATATGGAACTCTAGGTGCTCTGCCCACTTTTCTCTAAGAATCTATATATCTTAGCGATGTTCCCTTATTGTCATAATTGCTTATTCATATGCTTACATCATTGTTTTCCATTTTTCTTCTTGAAAACTCCACCATATGTCATGCTTACTTTTTTGGACAACCTTTTATTCCTCTTAGGTTTACCTATGTCTGAGTGGCTATTTCCTACAAATTCTCACCTATTTTATTTCCATTTTCTTGGAAAAATATCTTATTTGTTTGTATACCCCTATTAAAGTTTTTTGTTTCCATAAGTATCACTACTTGAGAAAGGTAGTCCAACCCTTTCTAAGATTGGCTAGCCCTCAATCTGGATTTTAAGGTTTACACTTGATGGTGTAGGTCCTTATTTATCTTCTCCAAAATTTTATTCCTTCTAATAATGGATGAATATAATGGATTTAGGAAAAATGTACCTATATATTTTTGTTTCTTCCTGTTCTTGTGGATTTTTTTATGATTTTTCACAATAATATTGGGCTCTTGAGTTGCTACAACTATTCCCTATTTGAATTTTTCTTCCTATGATTTTTTAATCACTTTACCTTCTATATTCTCCCCTTTGGCATTATTTTCCTCTACTTCCACCTTTTAAAGTTCTTGTACTATTGTAGAAATGTTTGATTTCATGTCTAGCACTACTGGTTCTTTTGTTGAAGTAGGGTACTCCTCCATGTGTATCCATGCTAGTTCTTGTGTTACAACAAGGTACCTTTCCACATCTAACACTACTAGTTCTTGTGTCATAGCAGGGTCCTCCTCCATTTCCAATTCTGATAGTTGTTATTGTTATAAACTAGGACAATACTGGGGGGTGGGGGGTGAATCAGTATTCTAGGCATTTTAAAACTTTCTTTTACTCATGCAGAATACTAGGTGTTATAGGTAAATTTGGGCATCATCCCTCAGACCAGTATGAACAGGCTCTGTCATCCCCTAATTCAATACCAACAGGGTCTATCATCCCCTGTTTAATTTTCTACATTCCCTAGAGAAGTCATTCCACTAATGGTCTTAATTCATGAGAATTTCAATGTTTGAAGTATAGTTAAAATGACTCATTGACTCATCAAAACTCCTCTTAATAGGCCTAAGTGTGTTTCAAAGAACTTAACCCCATGCAAGGGTTCTCTAAAAATCACTTCCCGACATTTAAGGGTGCATTAGTCTCCTGGGAGCGAAATCGTCATTGTTCCGAGAATATCCAGATGTCCAGTGCCTTCTAGAAGAGCTCATAGGTGTCATACTTTGAATACATGTGTTCATCCATCACCATTGAACCTAGAAATATGTCTCATTTATTATTAGAAAACCATTCAATATCATTTATTGAGAAACTACCTACAATTTCCATATAAAATGAGCACTCATCTAAGTGCAAGGGAGGAAGAATTTGTGTAGTGTTATGATGTTGGATTCTCAATTCTTGGGAGATGAAGTACTATTATGCTGCTAGATGATGCTTGGTGTGATGAGGACGAAATGAAGTTGGAGCAGGTTGATGACGAACTGATCCACTGGTTATACTCCTCCTAATATTTCAATAAAGATATTTGTTCTTTCTCTCATATATGCACTTATATCTTGTGAATGTATTCTCAAATTTAATTGGTTCAATTTGGTTAAGGTAGATAGAATGTATATCTTTATGTCGTTTGTTTTCTTTTGTCTTTGATTGTAGGTATTGATCAAGTAGGTTTCAGCTAGATCAAGAGTGACAGGAACAACAATAGAAGAGGAATGAGAGTGAAGGATCACAATTAGGTCTTTAGCCCTTCTATCTTTCTATCTATTTTAGAGAAAAGAACATTTACCTTTATTATGTTGTTCTAAGTGAAGGAACACCACACTCAGGGAAGACTATTTTATCCATAGATTAGAATTTTGCATAACACTAGGACACCAATAAACACTTAAATAATTATTTCATATCAGTATCACAAGAATCAATCATTAGAAGCACAAATGGAAAACATAATTTTCTTCAAATTACTTCATAAGGCAAGATTCCAATTGTTGCTACATAATTCTTTGGCTACAACCAAAAGGAAGCTACTACTCCCTAATTTATCATCTATAATTTAAAGGAGATACAACACCAATACAACCCCTAGTTTATCAGTAACCACTGAAAGGATCTCCAATCCATAACTATTTACCAACCATTATTACAAGGATATACAACCCCTGTTCTACAAGCTACCAATTTCCTGACCTGAATGATTCATATTTCATACAATTTTCAAACTCAAATAATGAATGCGACTTCCTTACATAAGAAAAATAATTTATCACTTCAAACACTCACCAAAAAACACCTTCAACAATCTCTGATCACTGATAAATCCACCAACATTCACCAACATAAATAACTTAATGCACACATGTTGAAAATTCAATTATGCTTATAGATAAATTTGAGCTGATAATTTTAGTTATTGAACTTGTAATTAAGTTCAACTCAATATCATGCATAAATGTTTATTTTTTCCTTTGTATTAATTCAAACATGTCTTCCAAATGTTTTCTTTAAGTATTGTAAACCTTCTCACCTGTTATTGCAAGAAACTCTGAGTTTAACTACTAATTTTTGTAAATATAAAAAAATTTATCAGGATTTAGTAGAGCTTTTCTAAACCTAGTTCATCACCAAATTTATCCAATAATGCTAAATCTATCTCCAAACTATCCATTCTTCCAATTTTCTTCCAAATCGTTCACGCCTTCGTTTTTCCAATTTTAGTGCTTAGTTGGTTTGTATTTAGAGAACCAAATATGGTGCAAATGCCAAATTTACATTTCTGACCCATTCATGGAGTTAGCCCTCTAGTATAGGCCTAAGGTACTAACAGTCAAGACTATAGATCGATTTTCGTGCCCGAGCGCTCAACACAAACACCACACATACAACCATTGACTGGGCTAATTTTTCTAAGCACTAAGGACTTATCTAGCGTTTATAAAAATTCCTCACCTATGGTCATAATTTCAGCATGGAACCTCGTCCTAGTCCCAAACTATAGCTCCCGATGTTTATTTTCTCACCGAAAAATTTCTCGGCAAAAATTCTTTGACATGCTCTCTTGATTATAACCGAGAAAATTTCCTCTAATTTGATGTTCCTATGGGTCCACCATGGTTCCATTATGACCAATGAAATTTTAGCTAGGATTACATGTCCGCCATGTTATTCTCTGAGTGAGAATTTTTACCATCCATGGCCATCAAAATTCACATCTCTCGGCTTCCGTTCTTCGAAAAAACTAAGTGGAGCACATGTTATAGGTCAATTTCGGCACCATTCCCAATGACCTGGTTAAGTGGAAATCATCCCCATAACCAACGAATAGGGTCTATCATCCCCTATCATTTCAGTTGCTACATGCCCTACGACAAAGAAAAAGAGCAAATTATCCATGACTTCCATTGCAAGGTTTCCAAGATTTGAAGTACATGTTATATCACCTATGAGCTCACCAACGTAGTATTTCAAGGGACTAACTGCATTGCATATGTAGTTACCTCCATTCAAGGGTGTTCTGCAAAGCACTTCCTGACACTCAAAGGTGTGTTGGTCAAATTGGGAGCGAAATTCTCATTGTTCCGGAATCTCCACTTGGCCAGTGCCTTCTAGAAGAGTGCATATGTGTCAATCTTCGACTCCATGTGTCCATTTCACACCTCTGAGCTTGGGAACATGTATTACATATTATTAGAAAGTCATTAATTGTGAAAGTACCTTCAGCTCATCTATAAATTGAGCACAGATCCTAGTGCTTGAGAAGGAATAAATTTGGTAGAGAAATTCTCTTGGATTCTCAATTGAGTGTTTGATTTGAGTGATATGTTGTTGGAGAGATGTTCATTGTGATGAGGCTGGGATGATACTGGATTTGGTGACATCAAATCAATCGCTGGTTGTAACCTCCCCCTTCTATCCATTAATAAAGATTGTTGCTTAATTTCCCACATATGTATCTATATAAGCTTGTCTTTCATATTATGGATTCTTATCTGACGTATATGTTTCATGTTTCATTGATTTAACTGATTAATGTAAATATCCATCTGTATATTGCAATCTCTTTGTTGTTTAGTATTCATTGTTGCAGGATATATTTTGGTGATCTAGCTTGGATTTGAAGCTACAACAAGAGCGACAGAAGGAAAATAGGAAGCGCTTGGACTCCAAGTAAGTTTCTTGATCTGTTTTGTGGGTCTATTTACTGTTAGGAAAAGTATCTACAAATTCTTTAATCTGTTGTTCTAAATGAGCACCACATTTAGGGAATGTGTTTTATCTGTAATCCATAATTTCGCATAACAAATTAGCGACTCTGATGGGGAGTTTACCCTTCATCCTTGGTGTGTTTGCCTCTGTTTATCCACCCAGTATCATTTAATCTTAAAGATTAGGATTTTTGAAATAAAAAATTGCATTAGAAGTGTGTTAAACAACTTGAGTTTTTGTTCTCTATTGCGCCCAACACACTATTGACCAAGACACAGTGCTTTTCATAGCACTGTCTCCCACTCAGGGGTGCTTTGCAACGCACTGTCTCTACTTAGAGACTATGTTTCCCCCTAGAACAAACCAAATTCCTATTGAATTTTTCATTACATTTTCTTTTAGCCTTTTGTTTTCTGTGTTTTAAATTGCCTGATGCCTCATAGAGACCAGTGACTTTACCTAAATATTCCTCCTTTGAAAGATAAGTTTGTTCAATGTCTCTTTAAAGTGTTTTTCTTTATCATTGAAAAATTAATTTCAAAGTATTTTCACTATTGCATTAAATCCATTTGATTTTGAAAAGTAAATTGTCGTTAAATTCTCCGTTTCCTATAGGAGAAAATGTAGTTCTATTCTTCATTTTTCCTAAAAGATAAATTGTTGTTCAATTCATCATTTCTCAAAGAAAAAAGCATTTTTTTGTTGTTGATTTGATGCATTTATTTTCCTTTTCTGCATTCACATTAAAGGGTTTGAAAAGAAAAATCTGCATTTCTATGTAGTGGATTGTGTGTTTTGCATAGGAAAAAATTAGGAAAAGTTGCATATTAGTTTGTGCTCTTTGTTTTTTTTTTCTCTCAAAATTGATTGCTCTTTCCCTCTAGTAGATAGGATTTTCAATGAAGAAACAAAAATTGAAAAGTTTGGTTATCATTTTATTTTTCATTTTAGGAATTTCCATCACATCATCGCGGTGAACCTTGAAAGGAAAATTGATAAACAAGATCAACTTAAAATTTACATCAATTTACCTAAAAAAGCATTGGAACCATAACGATAACATTTAGAGGGTCTAGGCTAGAGACATGTTCCAGCATCATAAAACATAGCAGTTGTTGTTAATTTTCTACGATACATTATGAGTGTGATATCTCATTCCACATATGTAAGTATATCGTAGCTCGTCCACATACTTTTGGGTATATCAGGTGGTGTTATAGTACAAAAAGTATAAAGTGGTGCTCTCATTGTGCGGTTTCACATCAGAAAACGCTAATACGAACTTGGGCCTCCACATACCTTCGGGTATATTTTGGAGGAAAAATTTAGGTTTATATCCATCCATAGTGAACTGAGCGAGCTACCTTGTAAATTGTGATACATCGAACACAACATTCGGGGAGATTGCCTGCTCGTACTTCTTGGTTCACCAGGAGGTATTCTGCAGTTCACAGTTTCTTGGTAAACCTTTTGCCTAGCATTACCCTTTTATTTTTTTATTTTTTTTGGTTAAAATAAATTAGTCATCATAGAAAAATAAAATCCCTTTCCCCATCGTTTGTGTAGACTTGCATTGAAACCACCTTTACCACCAGAAGTCACTTTTGGGCGGCGAAGGCGACACCGTTCTACCGAAGCCAGTACCATCAGTGCCTCTGGTGAAGCATCATCTTCCAATATACCAGAGTTGGAACAATTTGTTTCTACAAATCCCGGTTCATCTACTATTGTCGAAACTGAGTCCACACAACTACCCATGGTCATGATCCATCGAATTAGTGAGACCATACCTCCTGAATCCGAGGTTTTTCAACTAGAAGTTGATCCATATCTTATCTCTTCTTTGCCAGAACATCTGAATCCCGAATTCGAACGACTGGAAGTTGTTCTTGCATTGGTCATCCCAAAATTTTCTATAGCCATTGAGTCTCCCATATCACACAGTTAGCCCCCTGAAATATATTTTGGCCTGACAACGAAATACTTCCACCTGGTTTGATTTTTATTGAATAAATCCCACAAGACGAGACACCTTTAACTCCAACCCATTTTTGGGAAGATATTTACTTGTACAAGTATTTTCCTTAATCACCATCCTTTGCTTTTGTTGATCTTGTTCCTATTCAAATTCTAGTTGATTCAAAAGGCTATACATTTGGTCAAGTAACCATGCCTGAACCAACATATTCGATTGGACCATCTATTCATATTGCATCAGCACCTGCTCTCGCTACCCCATCGATGTTTACAACTTCACCAAAGTCATATTTTCATGGTGGCCCTTTGGTTCCGTCAGGTTATAAATCTTTATCTAGAATTTTCTCTGGTGCATCTTCAAACCCATGGACTTCACCAATGTCATGATCTGGTATTCTAATTGGTAAAAATATAGTGATTACTGAACAACTTGATTCTTTATACACATCCTCAGGGAAATATCAAGCTGGTCCATCTGGGTCTATTCCTTCCAGTACCATATCAATTGGACTCCCTACATTTGGAGAATAATATTTTCCGTCATATTACCCCCCTCATGCTAGGGGGAAACCTTTGGTCACCCAATTCGACAGTAATCCATCATTCTTTGGTCAACCTAATGTCAAAATGAATGTTTGTCAATGGCAACCCACTCTACCTATCCAACCATAAACGGTTGTACACTCGTATCAACCGGTTCAAACTATTGCACCCACATCCATTCCACTTGTTAATTCATATTTACCCCTATTACAGACACAAAATATTGTACAACAACCAATTCAGGCGGGTCCTTCAACTCAATACCCTCAAGTATTGGGCCCTCAGACTCCAACTCCTTCGGCCAATATACAATAGTAACCTGTACCCAAAATAATTTATTCACAAGCTAGATTAACATATTATGGGATGCCACAACAACAACCATGTTATACTTATCCTCAACCTTATCCAAGTTATCCTAATTTGGGTTATAAAATTGGTGGGTAGACCCTTTGGCAGCCTTAGGCGCAAATGCCTCAATCTTCATTTCAACAAGTATCGTACCCAGGTTTTGGTCAACAGAATCCTCAAGTGTTTTCTTATCAAAACAACCTCTATCTGGGTTACCAACAACAGATTTCTTATGTTGGTGCTCAAAGGCATGTTGCCCAAGAAATTCCATCATACCCTAGCTATGCTCAACTTGACCTTAATCGACAGTTGCCCTTTGTTGCAACTTTAGAGCTACTAGATTTAAATCGACTAACCAATGATTTGATCAACTATGCTAATTGGTGGCTGGTGATACCTCACAAATTACCCTCGGATATTCCTAAGTTCAATGGAAAACCTGGGGAAGACCCGTCAACTCATGTTATGACTTATAATTTGTGGTGTTCATCAAACTCCCTGAATGATGACTCTGTTTGACTATGTCTTTTCCAGCGTACGCTCATGGGTCCAGCTGCAAAATAGTACATTGAGTTACCTAGAGATTATTTTGATAATTTCACTGCCCTATATACTATATTTTTGAATCAATTCTAGTTACCCATACGATATGAAAATGGAACGGAACTCTTGACTAATTTAAAAAAAACTAATGCTACTCACATTTCTAAACATATTCATGAGTTGCGTCGTCATCGTAGAATGGTTAAGCCATTTATTCCCGATCAGCTCCTTGTTGAGTGGTTCATTAAATCCCTGTTACCATATATAATTGAGGATGTGGCTAAGGGAGTTGTCTTCACTCAAGAGCAGGTCATTGCTCGTGCCCAATATTTAGACTTGAATTATACTCAGTCTGGCATGCTCTATGAAAGACTTCCAAATGCACCGTGATCTAATTTTACTGTTCCTCCTCAATTAAAGGACTCTCACGCCGGAGATGGTGTGATTGGTACTACAAGCACACATCATACTACTGCATTTGATCCTACACCTTCTTCCGAAATTAATGCCCTGTCATTTGACAAAGGCAAAAGTGACAAGAAACCCGGAAGTAAGAAAAAAGAGAAATCAAAGAAAAAGCAAACTTCTAACCCGCAAGAAAGATCATCTGATCAATCGTCTGGAAATAGGAAACCTTGTTATCCATGCATAATATGTAATGAGGAACATTTATTTCGAGCTTTTCCTCACCATGTTGAAGTTTCAAAAATGGTTAAGATTTCACATGCATCAGTTGTGTTGACAGATCCGTTTTCGAATCTGGACACCAATTTGGTTGCTACAAATCTAGCTTCTAGTTCTCAAGTGATTATGTTATCTGTCACAAAACCTTCAACAGATATTTTGGTGTCAACATGTAATAAAGATTACAGTAGTCAAGCTACTGATCAACCTACTACCATGACCACGAATCCTTCTACAGAATCAATACTGCCTACTGCTATTCCTAAATTGACAATCAAGCCACTGAAGGGAGTTTTTCATAAATTGACATATAATCCTTGAGCGAGAGCTTCTCAAAATTATAATATAGTTGAATATTTGGCTCAATCCCCTTCAGCTATGTTAGCTCTTGAGGTATTACAAAATTTTCCCTCCCAGAAACAGGCTTTATTGTCGGCTATTGGTGGAATTGATTTGACCAATTCTAATCTTGTGGTCTTTAATCATACAGCCTATGTGCCACAACTATCAGTAGAAGTGGCATTCTCCATATAAGTAAATGTTCTCAATCACCTTGTTCATCGTACTATTATTGATGAGGGAGCATCTACGTGCATTATGTCTCTAAATTGTTGGAGGTCACTTGGCTCGCCATGCCTATCTCAATCATCAACGACATTGAAGGCTTTCGGCGGATGTACTTATAAGCCTTGTGGTATTATTAATAACCTGCATGTTGAGCTAGGGGGAAAAAAAATAAATGTTGATGTCGAGGTTGTTGATAGACCACTTTACTACAATATTCTACTTGGAAGGCCATGGGTATATGTTATGACTGTAATTGTTTCTACAAATTTTAGAATGATTGCCTTTCCATATAAAGGTGCCATCACAGTCATCAATCAGCTATCCTTTTTTGCCTCCGCTTCACAGGTAACTTGAAGAGTTATGTTCATTCACGCACCCAAACTTTCACTTCAGAACATTGGTGTAGGACTCTTAAAGGATTCCACTCTCATGGGAACCTTTGCATTACCACCGCCTGTGATGTCGACATAAATTGCAAATATAGAGACCTGCTACATGATCTCTTCCACTCCATCTGGATTAAGGAAGAGTACGACGATTCTGAAATTGTTACGTTGGATGAGTTTCTGCCACGCAGCCCTATTTATATGGCATAGAAATCAATCTATCTGGCTTGGGCGGTGAATCCGAAATCATCGTCATCGATTATTTGGGTTGATCGTTCCTTAGATTTTGGTACTCCATCTGATCCTTTTTCCTCAAATTTCTTGACAGATGAGAATATTTTGGAAACCATGACGTCAGAAGGAGAACCATGGGAAGATTATCATCATCGTTCCCATATTCCTGATTATGAAGATAATATTAGCGAACTATGTCACCCATCAATCCAAAAAAAAAATTGAATTCTTTGCCTATTAATGCAATCGATTCCGAGTGAAATTTGTCAAATATTGAAGAAAATATTTCTATCGATATTTCGACCAAATCTAGCGTGGTAGAAAATATTCATGTTGGCATTTCTTGTTATCCATCAGAACTTGAAACATATCGCTCTCTATTTCGAGATATCTTTGCCTGGTCCTATGAGGAGATGCTAGGTATTGACACTAGTATCATTGAACACACTATTAATATGTACCCTAATGTCAAGCCATTGCGTCAACTCCTTCGTCCTGTTCATCCGAAGAAGGCCGCTACCATTAAAGAAGAAGTTGAAAAACTTTTGCGTGCTGGTTTCATATACCCTGTTTTGCTAACTGAGTGAGTTTCCAACATCATTGCTGTCATGAAAAAAAAGGAACCATCAAAGTGTGCGTCGATTATCAGGATATTAATATTTCTTGTCCAAAATACAACTATCCTACTCCATTTATCGACCATATTATTGATGATTGTGATGGTTGTGAAATATTTTCATTCATGGATGGATTTTCTGTCTACAATCAAATCAATATCCACCCAAAGGATCAACATAAGACAACATTCATCTGTCCCTGTGGAAAATTTTCTTATAGGAAACTACTGTTTGGTTTAAATAATTCCAAGGTTACTTTTCAAAGAGCAATGGATTATGCTTTCAATGACATAAAACACATTGTTCAACCCTATCTAGATGATTTAACTGCACATTCACGAAATCGGTCTGATCACCCGACGCATTTGAGAGCCATATTTTTTCAATTTTGACACTACAAAATACGCCTCAATCCACATAAATGTGTGTTTTTTTTGGGTCTGGTCGTTTGCTTAGATTTGTAGTATAAAAAGAAGGAATTTGAATCGACCCATTGAAGGTCCAAGAAATTCTTGATTTTCCTGCACCGTCAAATTTACTTCAGATACATAAACTTCAAGAAAAGGCTAACTTCCTAAGGAGGTTCATACCAAACTACGTCAAAATGGCTAAAGGATTTACTCGACTCTTGAAAAATGGGGTTCCCTTACATTGGGACCAAGTTGCACAAGCCTCTTTTGATGCTGTCAAGGATACTATTTTTTGGGTGTCATTAATGTATCCCCCCAATTATCAGAATGATTATTTCTTATATATCGTTGTGGCTGATACGACCATTGCTATGGTATTGATCCAAGTAGAAAATGGGATAGAACATCCGATCTATGATTTGAGTTGTAATCTCAATGATACAGAAGCCAAGTATTCGTACGTAGAAAATCTTGCCTTGGTAGTTGTTCAATCTGTCTAAAGATTTCGCCACTATATCCTGTTTCGGAAGACCATTGTCATTTGAGATTGCAACCCGATGACTTATATATTATCACGTCAATTTTTGGGGGGAAATTATTCAAAATGGATTGTCATTTTGTAGGAATTTGATTTGGAATTCATCAAATCCAAGTCAAATAAGTCTTTAGTTTTGGCTGAGCTTCTCTGTGACCTTCCCTCTTATAGTAATGCTACTACGTCAGAACCATCAATTCCTGATGAGTCTCTGTTTTTGATTGGATCATCTGATCCTTGGTATGGAGATTTTATCATTTATCTCAAAACCAAAAATTTTTAGCTTGATACCTCTCACTCTGACTAGAAACTTATTCGATAACAAGCCAAATATTATCTAATCGTTGGCGATACACTTTATCATCATGGTGTCGATACAATTTTAAGAAGGTGCCTCACTCATGAGGAGGCTAAAAAGGTTTTAAATGATTATCATGGTGGGGCTTGTGGTGGAAATTTATCTAGATACGCTACCACGCAGAAGATACATCGTGCCAGTTACTTTTGGCCTACCATATTTCACGACTGCATCCTCACAGTTAGAAGTTGTCATGCGTGCTATATTTTTTATCGTAAAATCCGAGAACCGCCAGCGCCAGTGCACCTTGTTGTCTCTGTGGGACCATTTTAAAAATGGGGTATTGAATTCATGACCTGTAACCCTTATTCATATGGGGGGCATGGTTATATTATTTTCACAGTAGAATACTTTACCAAATGGGCCGATGTAATATCCCCAAATTTTCACATGATATTTGGAATATTATAGTTCTTAATTTTCTTAATGAATTAAGTAAATAAAAGGGTGGAGGGACCCATAATCCTCAAAATGAATAAATATCCACTTTTTATGTGTGAATGTGGATTAATTAAGCCTAGATATACATAATGAGGTAGTGGAGAAACTACTAATGTGAATGGAATTGGAGATCATGTCTCATTAATGAGATAGATCATGGAGGTTGAAGCAGTCAACTAAGATCATGGAAGGAATATAATAAAAGATCCTAGAGCATTCATGATGAAGTGATTGAGGAAGTTTTGAAATTAATGCACACATGATGGAGAGGGTGTACATTGCACCTAGACATGATGGATGACTTGGAGAGACAACGTAGTCAAACATGGAGGATCATGTCCACATGCACAACGTAGTTAGATGAGGGCCAAGGCATGGGAAGGCTCAAAAACTATATAAATGAGATAAAGGAAACAATGAAGGCAGGCTATTGAATATATATTTTGAGTTCTGTTTAGATCTGGAATTTTCATGTGACATTCCATGTTTTCTTGGGCTGTTTAGCAAAGATTGCAAGTGTTGTTTAGCACAGGGTGTTCCTGGTTGGGAATCCCTCCTCTTTCTTTGATTATGTTTGGAAAGAGGGTTATAATTCATTATACATCAGACATCAGTGCCACTTATCATTTCCATCATCTGCAGAACATCTACCTTTAGGAATTACACAATTTTTGAAGATCAATTTGGAAGGTGGTGGTTGTCTTCAGTATTTCAGCTGGAGAACCGGTGTAGGATTATTCCTATCAGCTTGGGCTTGAAGATCAACATTCCCAGGGCTTCATTTCAGATCTGGAAATAGGACAAAAATTATTGACCTCCTATCAGTAGTAGTCCCATGAATAATTACACAGTCCATCATTGTCGATCCAAAGGAGGAAGGAAGTTACTAGTATTTCAACTAGTAATCTTGTGAGGGAACATCCCCTCACCTTGCCATCCCTATTTCCATCAGCCTGGAGTCTATTGTAGCATATTTCAGCAAGCATAAATCCTCTCCCTCTTGTACAACATAGTTTCTGTAGCAGTTTCATATTTAGTTGTTGCAACTTGAAGGAGGAAGAAGGCGAGACAAGATCTCAAGCTCCTAGCTTGTAGATCTGAAGGAGGGATTAGCTCGCAAAGCTCAGATCTGTTTATAGAACATATTTCAGCCATCTTTGGATTATATCTAGCTTCAGATCTATATAACCTAGTAGTTAAAGGATCAAACCCTAGGAGGGTGATTTTCCAAAGTTGTAGATCTGGAAAATCCTTTCTGGGTTATCTTGGGTATCCATCATAGAGCCCAGATCTGGAACCTTGGCATCATCAGAGCCCTAGATTTCCGTATATCTACATTTTCCTTTTCAGCCTACAGTCATATTTTCATATTTTGCTGAAGGGACAGTGCAGTATTTGCTTCCAACAGCTCTCCAGTTACACAGTGCTATTTGTAGCATGATTGTAGTGTGATTCTATGCCATCTCTTTGGCTAAATCCACTCATATTTTGTACATTGTGTAACTGGATCTTCTCTTATATAATAAAATTTCTCAACTATTCTATATATATCTGTGTTGATCATAAACTTACATGTACATTTTCTATGTTACAAATATTTTGTTTGTGTATCAGTGCAATACTATTATATATATATATGTGTGTGTGTGTGTGTGTGTGTGTGTGTTGATCATAAACTTACATGTACATTTTCTGTATTACAAATATTGTTACACCATTTTTTGGTCATCTAACCTACTATCATTAGATGGACCCAAGTACACCATGTAAGACCAATTTTACCCTAAGTAAAATTGCTTTCACTATGTTAAATAACTTAATAAACCACATTTATTAGGTTATTTATGGTCTAAACAGGAAACCCCAAAAGGAAATATTAAACAAACCTATATTTGTTTGATTTTCCTCATGGAATAATTAATTAAACCATAATTTAATTATTATTCCCAGTCATGTTTAACCCAAAAACAAAGAAATTAATTAGATAAACCTTCATTTATCTTATTATTTTCTAGGAATAATTATTTAAATTTTATTTAGATAATATTCCTTGTTAAATATGACCAAATCACCCACAAATAATTAAATAAATCATTATTTATTTGATTATCTTCTAACCGCTTCCTTAAAAAGATAAATAAATCATTTATTTATTTATTTTTGACAAATTAAGGGATTTGACCCAAGTCAGATACCTTTTCCCTCCAACAAATATAATAAAATATTCCATAAAAAGTGGATCTAGATCTGGTTAACCCATGCACCAAGATCTAGAATGACCCAATATTTTGTTATAAATAGGAGGGTTTTTCCTGCCATTCTTCACCTTTTGTTGCCTATTAGATCACTCTGGATCTAAACTCTTGGTCTGACTTTGAGCCATTATCATTGTCATATTTTCCATTATTTGTTGTGTGAGCTCCCTTTTGAGTTCTATCTTTGTCTGGGTTTTCTACACCAACAGGAGAGAGAAATGCTAGATCTGAAGTGCTGAGGACTTCCAAGAACCCATCCCATTGAGGAGAATTGGAAACTTCTTCTTGTTTTCCTCCCAGGTGCCCTTAATACAAAAAATTCTTTCAAAAATTGTTCTTGTCTTGTCTATTGGATATATGGAGCAAACCCTTCTTTTTTACTGCTTAATGTCTTTCTATGCATAGATCTAGTTTTTGGAGCTCTTGTCTTGATCAACTAACTATAGATCTAAAGATATTGGCAGCCATATTTGATGTTAAGGCTATTAGTTATGTGTAGCTAAAGTGGTCTTTTTTCGTACACTTCGACAAAGGATTCATACTAACAATTGGCGACTCCACACGGGTTTTCAATTACGACCGCTGTCGTTTTTCATATTCCTACATATCCAGCTACTTCAGACCCTAGGGTTTCTTTTCAGCTTTTTGTTTTTCCTATTTTCATGGTGTTTTTCCCCTATAACACCCTAAAACATTAAAATTTCTAACTTCTGCGTGTTTCTGGCCCTATTGCGCAGGTGACAGACATCAGCCGCAACTGAGACGACAACTTTTCCGCAAATCTGCCGTCGGGACAACCGGAGTTGGAGG